>JARDXD010001005.1:0-62341 GCA_029218145.1 Aphanocladium album | reverse complement strand
GACAATATCTGCACCCCAACTGCTCCTCCTACCACCAGGGTTCCTCCTCCCACCACGACTCCTCCTCCTCCCACCACGACTCCTCCTCCTCCCACCACAACTCCTCCTCCTCCCCCTCACACGACAACCGCCAGGCCCTCGACCTTCTCCACCTCGACTCTGTGCCCCATTGAAGTCCCGATCCCTGGCACTTCATGCCCCAACAAGGTCGGAGACTGGTGCCCCCAGCCGGAGCCTGACTGGACCGATTCTCAATCGTGTCTGTCTGCCGCTTCTGCTTGTTCTGTCCAGGTTCCCGTCTGCTTTATGCGCGCCGGTGATATGAACACCGCTGGCTGCTACGACTTCGCTGCTCGTTGCGCTGCCATCAACACGTGCTGCACCAGCTGTGTCAAAGGAAAGTGCAGCAAGAACACTTGCGATACCATCCGGAAGGAGCTCCCTACCGTCACCACCAGCTACGGGCCTTGCACCTCTACCGCGACCAGACCTACTGTTAACCCCACGCCCACTCCGACCGTCTGCCCTCCCAACCCTAAGAATATTTGCGTTGACGGTTCCAGCTGGCTCCACAAGTTCGGTAAGGGCAATCCGGTCTGCGGTATTCCTCTGCCCATTGTTTCCTGCAATGATGATCTTTCTTCCTTCAGCCAGTCTCCTTACAAGCTGTACGATAACTCGGACACAAAAAAATGCCCCATCTTCAACAAGGGCGGACTGAACAACGCTTGCCAGGCTGCTTGCAAGTACCAGCTTGACCAATGCAAGAGCGCCAACAGTCTCACCTGCTTCTTCCAGAAGTTTAACCGCCGCTCTGGCCTTTCTGGCCACGGCGTGCGGCAGACTCCTGCAGAGCACCTTAATTCTCACGACAAGCGCACTTTCGGTCTCATCAAGGACCTCATCTGCAAGAAGCAGTACGCTGCCTGTCTCGAGGCCAACGCTCAGATCGACACCAGCCGCTGCAAGACTTACTGCCAGAAATAAGCCAACGAAAAAAAAAACGAACAGTTGCAATACTTCACTGGTAACGCGAAGATCTGATACGAAGATCTGGAATCATAGATTTTGTGTACTTAGTTTTATCTTAATGATGTCATAAATTGAACATGTTTTGTGTTGAAGGGTCGTTCGTCGACTGTGACCCTATTGGTAAAAGTCTCCGTCTACGGAAGAAGGTAACAGTTATTATCACAGGAACTTCGATTACTGAAATGTCTGAGAATCTGTGTATTGAGCGACAGCAAAGCTTCAATAAGCATTTTAGTATTTGAGAGGTTTGACGGGAGTTACGCAGGTGAGACTTCCAGCTTTGAAACGTGTCGGAAGAACCAAGTTACTTTCGCTAGTCAGCCGATGCATTAACCGGGATGAAAGCGCGCGAATAATGATAAGAAGAGCTAGAGAGTAACATTTTAGACAGCTTAATGCAGGTCAATACAGAATGAGGAAACGACGCTACTAGGTTCGGCTATCAGCTAAGAAAAACTCATTCAAAATGTGACGTAGGTCCTCGTCCATGTCCAAAGCCGCAGCTTGCGTGGCCCGAATAGTTGCAGGTACATCCTTTGGGCTGATAATCTTATCGATTTCCTCCTTCAGCTGGATGCCGACTTGCGCATCGTACAAAATGGGATATATGAGCGTCTCGGGATCATTAATAGACAGCTGTGGATTATGACCCAAATGTACGTTTGCTGTGTCACCGGGCGCAATGCGGCCAAGGTTCACAACGGTGCCATTCTCTACTGGCGTGGTAGACACTGAGACCAGACTGCCGTTTCCGGTTGAAGCGGTAATTCCATTGCAAGTGCGCACGCCGAGCAACCGCACACTCCACGACCTCGGAGATGCCAGTTCCCCATCGCGACTGGGTCCGATGGAGATGATGCCATGGCGCTGGTTGAAAGAGATTGATGTTGCCACCCAAGGCGCCTTGACAGAGTCGCTTCCGGCATTTTCGTCCTCTTCGAGAATGTCAAAATGTCCATCAGCTCCAACCACGACGACAACCTCAAAGCCCTGCGGATTGGCTGCACCATTGGAGCATTCCGTGCATGCATCCAATGGAACAATGGCACCCTGACGCATGAGAAGCGGAGTTTTGTCCAGCGTTCTGGTGAGCCACATGTTGCGATTGCCATCATACACCACTCCTGTGAAGAAATCCACCCACGTACCAGGAGGTAGCCAAGCCTTGACTTTGCCCGTTTTGGTGCCACGATTCTGAGGTGAAGTGATGGGCGCAGCTAGTAACTGAGAGCCAAAATAATATTGGTTGGGTACGTCATAGGCCTCGCTGCGCTCTGGATACTCCCAGTAAATAGGCTGAATCAAAGGCTCGCCGTGTTCAGCAGCCCGGCGGTTCATGGTGTGCAAATAGGGAAGGAGCCTGTGCCGGAGACGCATGAATTTGATAACGACGTCCTGTGGACCCTGCCCAGAACCGGTCGGAAGCTTCCACGGCTCTTTACAAACCCAGCGATTCTTGGTCGAGTGTAATCTCATAATCGGCGAGAGCACACCCAGTTGCACCCATCGCGTGGTAAGCTCATCATCGCGAACACCAAACATGTGTCCTCCGATGTCGTTGGACCACCAGCCATAGCCAATGTTGCTTGCCGTGGCTGTGAACTCGGGCTGGAAATTTAGAGATTCCCAACTGATAATTGTGTCCCCGGAAAATCCAACTGGGTATCGGTGACTGCCTGGACCAGCGTAGCGAGAGAAAACTATTGGGTGGCTGCGCTCAGTAGCTGCACGGCTCTTCTGAAGACGTTCATTATGGAGGAAATGGAAATGGTTCAGAACCCAAAGGGGGTCGATGCCGGGCAGAGAGGAATGTGTGCCTTGCTGCCAATCAGTCCACCAGAAATCCACACCATCATCGTCAATGTGTTTCAACAAAATAGTAAAGTATGCCCTGAGAAACTCGGGGTCTGTAATATTGAAAGGGATTGGGTCGCCATGTGAGGTATCATGCCCGAGAACTTTGGCCATTGGCTCGTACATGTCTTCATATTTCGCAACTCCATCGGCGGGATGCTCGTTCAAAGTTGCTTTCAAATTCCGTTTATGAAGTTCTTCGATGAATTTGCGAGGTTTCGGAAAAAGGGTTGTATCCCAGGAATAACCCGACCATCCCGAGGCCCTTGCTTCTACCACGCGAGCATCCTTCACCCAATGCCAATCCATGTCAATGACTGCGACGGATAGCGGGATGCTCTTCTCTTCGAAAGTATCCATAAGCTCCAAATAGGAATCGGCTGTATACTCGTAGTATCGAGACCACCAATTGCCGAGTGCCCAGCGAGGAAGCAGCGGCTGTGGACCCGACACCTGGTAAAGCGCCTTCACTGCGTCACGATAATCACGGCCATAGCAAAACAGGTATGAATCCACCCTGTTCGGACCCGGCTTCCTGGGCGAAATAAATCCGTCGTCGGTAAATAGCATGCTGGTGTCGTTAACATTTGCGAAACCACTGAGCGAGGCCACACCGGGTTCCAATTGAATGCGACCGTTGACGCCATCCAGAGTTCTGTAAGTGCCGCCAAGAGTTTCTTGAACATCGCCATATCGCCATGTTGTCGCAAATTTCCCGTAGCTGCGCACGAACAAACCTTCTGGAGAGAACTCGGCCTTGTTATAGGTCAAGTGAAAACGCTCTGTGAATACTTCAATGGAGTTGTCGGATTCGACTAGGCGATAATCAGGAGTGTCACATTGACCGCGATTAGCGGCAAAGGCAGATCGCCGATTCTCGAAGTCGCCATCAGGAGCCCATTCATAACGAAATAGGCCATCAGTAATGACAGTAAAGCGAAATCTCTCGCCTTCTCGGCCACCAATAATAGACGAAGATGGCATGGTATTCTTTAAGTGTGGTAGGGAGTAGTAGGAACGACTAGCTTGCGCTGCGTAAAGGGAGCAGCAGTAAGATTTAATTTATGTGCTATAGCCTTTTACGAAAGACGAAAGAAAGCGCTTTAATATGCGATGTCGGTCTGAGAAGGAGCCTTCTAAGACAGCCGTACCACAGCAGGTGGAGAGGTGTTGGGATTTCCCCGCACTGAGCTACACGGCAAAAGGCGGGGTTGGAAGCGCTGCGCGAGAGCCTGATGTTTGGACCAATTGGTAAATAAACACGGTATCAATCTTTTTTAGCGCTGACTCTGCCGGCGTCGCTACTATTACTAACATAGGATATATATGGATATATATGGATAGATAATACATGGAAGAAGCCGCGGCTCCTTAAATCTCAACAATAGGGCCTTCATACTCCTTACGTGCCCAGAGAACGTAGTAGAGGATGCTGAAGATCAGAACAAACCCGGTAACGGCGGAGGCCCAGTTCATGTTATCCGCGGTAGGGTTCATCATGCCTGGCCAGAAGCTGAAGAAGAAGATGACGATGAGGTAAATGCAAGTGATAACGTTGTTGATAACGCCAAGCGTACCAGGCAAACGCCATGGACCCCAGACCAACTCGGCGCCAGAGGTATTGGCCAGAGCGGGCAGCTCAGAAGCATCTGGCATCCTGAAGCCCTTGGTCGTGCGGCGGTACAGCAGCAGGCTGGCACAGATGAAGTATGACAGGTACAGGCAGGAAATAGAGAGCGAGATAATAGCATTCAGCGCAGTCGCCGAGCCCAGGTTGATGAGAGCTAAAAGGCAGGCAATGACGGTCGTAGCCGAGATGGCATACAAAGGCACGGTAGTGCGAGCGTCGACCTGGGAGAGAATGCGCCAGAACGGCAGACCGCGGTCACGCGCAAACGACCAGAAGACACGAGAAGTCGAAGCCAGCATGCCGACTGTCGCACAACCACCGAGAATGGTGATGATGGCAGCCATGACAGTTGAGCCAGCGACGGAGCCAGTGGAATCGAGGAAGAGCTGCATATGGGCAAACATTGTGGGCGATTCAAGGACACTATCAAGGTCCTGGATGCAGAACAACACGGCAATGGTCATTGCGAAACCGGTGGTGCCGTTGATAAGCATGCTGAGAAAGATGGACTTGGGAACCGTGACAGACGAGTTGAGAGTCTCTTCGGACATGTGGAAAGCAGCATCAACACCTGTGAACTGTTAGAAATGATGATGATAATACTCGATGTAGCGTGCATAAACTTACCTACAAAGGCAAACACGTTGCCAATCAGACCAACCATGAAAGAGAGACCTTGCGTCGGCCATTCACCGCCATTGTTAAATTTGGTGAAGATATCGTGCGCATCACCGTGGTAGCCGAGAGACACCATTGGGATCAAAATGGCAAAGAAGCCGAGCACGTGGAGAATTAGGATCAGGCCCTCGAATTTCGGCAAAGCTGAGCTGACAATAGCATTGATGAAGACTGCGAACAGCATGATGGCCCAGAACAACAGCGTGCCTTGGTAAGGCTTCGGGGTGTATGTCTCCAGATTGTTCATGGCGATCATGCCCTGAATCATGGTGCCGGTCAAGAACGCAGACGAGGCAACGGAGCCCTGCCAGCCGCCCACGGTAAGCCATCCAGTAATGTAGCTGAGGAACTTGGAGTATTTGCGCGGCGCAAGCATGGCAACCCAGTGGTATTGTCCACCCGAGGTCGGAGCCATGGAGGCCAGTTCGGAGAGGGTAGTGAAGACGCTGATGTTTCCGAGCCAGACAATGATGTAGCCGTAGATGACACCGGCATAACCGCCGTTGGCAAGACCCTGAGCAGAGAGGACAAGGGTGGCTTCCCAAGTGATAAGGATGGTGCAGGAGAATCCGAGAATCGACATGAAACCAAAGTTGCGCTGTAGGTCGAGAGATTAGCATCTTTGTGAATAATTGTTTGGCTGCCCCAGGCGGCCAATTCTGCGCTTGATGAAACCATACCTTGAGAACAGACTTCTTGCCCAGACGCGCCAGCTGTTCGCTGTCCGCGTAATCGCTCTTGGACATCTCCTCACTGTGAGGGCTGGCAGGCCCGTCTACAGATCGCATACCTTTGGCTGTGGCCGTGGCCATGTTGCCAAGCTCGTGACTGGTGGAAGACATGACTGCTCAAAAGTGTAGAATAGCAGCCGTGAGATGTTGCGGAAAGAGAGTGGCAAGGCGGCCGCCTATAAGTTGCAATGCAAATAATTCACAACACCACGTTTGCAAAAAGGGTCCACGCCAAGGTGGAGGAGCGTTCAGGTTGAACACAAATCAGATGGGTTCTAGAAGAAGAGCTCCAGCAAGTACCCTGTCTCACCTGAAGCGAACGGGGACAGAACGGTCCCAACTCAATCACGGCTCAAGGGAGCTATTATAGGAAAGAGTCTCGGGTCTAAGCAAAGTGCTAGTGCCAAAAGAAAAGAAAAGCCCGAACGCCACTTGTATGGAAATTTTGGGCCGTGTGCAGCTTCACTTCAGTTTTGCCATGCACGCCTCTAGCCCTGCAGTAGTGTCCACGATCATTGGCCCTGGAAACCTGCGCGGAGGCCTGCACTCTACACGATAGCATGGGCCACGTTGTATGGAGGGGGACGTCGTTCTTGGTGTGGAGTGCGCTGTCCTGGTAGACTAATTAGCCGTTGTGAATTGAGCGCCTGGTTGGCCGAAGCTCGTCGCTATTTCCACACGGGTAGCCAGGCTAAAAAGGCGAAGGCGAAGCGGCCGAGTGGATAAACCATCAAGTTGGCTGGTCCAGCAGCCCGGAAATGTGCGACCACATTTGCAGGGGGGAGGGGTGTGCTGTGTTGAACCGGCTGGAAAAGCGCAACCTTGCACTGTGTAGAAAAGCTGTGAGACCCATCTGGCGCGACTCGTACGGACTGCCTATGTGATCAACATCCCTCGTTGGAAAACCCCTGTGATGGGTGGAGTCCACGCTGCGGCTGCTCTTTTGCCAATGCTACGAATGCTAACAGCTTGCTTCCATCCAGGGCCCTCGGGTCGGGGCTCGCGCTGGCAGTTGAATTTGTTGCCCAAGACTGTAAGTTGACAGTTAGTCAGTCGATTGCTAGTACTGGTAGAGAATTCTTATCTAGCAACAGTTGGCTAGTTTGGCGGAGAACATGAACGATGTGACGCTACCTAGCATCCGGCCGAGCACTGCTCTTTTCCGGGGCCATCTGAATTACTGGTCAACAGCTGGAGACCAAAGGGAATCTCGCCGCGTCTGAACCGAGCAGGGAATCCTTGTAAAAAGAAAACACAGCTGACGACTAGAGCTGGAGCAAGGGCCTGTATGCTGTGGCTTGCGCAAAAGTCCACTCCGCGATGCTACGTTGGGTTGGTCAACAAGTCACAGACGGATGAGAATCTGATTGGGGAGAAGGAGGAGGAAAGGGGGATCCTCAAAAAAGGTGGCAAAGAGCTAATCTCAAAGGATGGCTGGCGCCGCTCCACAACCGCCATTTGGTGCGATGAACAGTCTAATGCTGAGAGAGTCTCAGGTGAGCGGTTCAGTTGAGACCTGGAGAGCCGCCTGTTTCGTTTTCACGAAGAAGAATAAATAGATTACGTCGATTAATGAAAATGATATCCTTGAAAGTGATCGTCGCTGAAGACTTTATGAAGTGGTGTCCCCCCTGACAATGCGACCTGCAGTCACCGAACCTGAGGGACAGGGGACAAGGCAGGCTCTGCGCCAAGTAAGAATGGGTCAATACGACTTGGCTAAGAGACGAGACTTCGGTCGTTAAGCCGAGTTTTTTTCTTCTTTCCCATGCTCCAGGGGCTATGGCGATTTTGTCCTGCACGTAGTTCGACATTCGCTTGGACAATGAACGCGAAGTTGAAAAGAAAGAAGTGAATGCGAGATTCAGCCATGTACCAAACTGCCGGATAGATGTGATATAAGATCAGTCATGTTGCACAGACCTGTTTTTGCGTAGGAGCAAGCGCCCCGCGGACCCGATCGCAATGTGGCTTGCGCTCAGAACCGGCGGCATGAAGTAAGATGTGAGCCGACGCTCATCAGCGCAGAAATAGAAGATGCCATACATATCACTATAGTTCCAAAAGGGCCAGCACCGTTATGACTCTGATAGTTGTAGGCAACTGTCTTATCTACAGGATTAATCTGCGCAGCGCCGAGGACGAAAGCTGTGTTCTATCTTCGGCACAAGTTCAGCCCAACTACGCCACAATGATGTTGCTTTTTCCCACACAACAGTCTAGGCCTCGATGGTCGCAACGACAAAAAGAAAGGAGAGAAAAAGAAAAAGCACTCGCTTTTGAATACACATGTTGATTATACAGAATATCGTAACCGGAACCCAACCTCAAATCCAACAATAGTTCAAGAAAAAAAAAGCAAAGTTGGCATTACCCTGCTCTCGGCCGCCCTGGCTTCAGCTGTGGCTTCTGTCTCAGTCCGAGCTGCGTCTCTCCTCAACATCCACGTACCAGGTCTTGGTCTGCTGGATGAGGATTGTCTGGCTGGTGTGACTCTGCCCGTCCCATGCAATGTCTCCGTCGCGCGGCGCGCCAGGTTGGGGTTGCGGCTGGTCCTTGTCCTTCCTCGGCTTTTGCATATCGACCATTTCGAACATCTTGCTGCGCTGTGAGGCTTTGGAGGCCAGGGGGTCCCGGCGCGAGTTCTGATTGCTCGTGCCCGGGGTTCTGGAGTGGTTGCTTCGACCCTGGCTGCCCTGGCCGGAGTTGTTGCGATTGTAGCTTGCGTATCCGCTGCTCGATTTTCCTTGGCGGCGCAAATCATCCACGCGGATTTGGCCCGATTCCAAGCTGTCCAGGAAAGGCTTCAGATTGGGTATGCAGATGGCCAGAATACTGATGCAAGTGACCACTTCCACGATGACGGTCAGTTCCCACATATCAAAAGTCGGGTCGGAGGTCGAAAAGCCTCTGCTGAGGTAGGCGATTTGTGCAACGATTGCTGGGGTGACTCTGCGAAGAAAAAAAAGGTTTGTTAGTATGAATCATCTTGGTGAATTGTTCTTCGGACGTACAAAATGCGACTACCAAAAACACAGATAACGAGGACCTTTTTCGACCAGGATGTTTGGATACGTCGTACATTTTCCACCATGATGCCCATCAGCAGTAAGTCGGTAATTATGTTGGCGGCACTGAAGTACGACCAGAATTCAACCTGGACACGGGTAAGTCTCACAGACATTTAAAAAGAAGGCTGCCTTTCCAGCAACTTACTCTTTGGATGCATTTCTTCTCGTGGTAATACCATGGACTGGGCATTTCGCACTGGAACAAAACAACAAACAAGGCAGAGCCAGCCCATAGAGCAATGAGTAGTTCGATTGCTTGTATGATTCTCTTGTGGCTTCGCTGCGAGATTGACATGGTCATCATTGCCGTGGCAATTTTGGCGCAGAAAAGGCTCGCGATGAAGAGGAGATCGGCTGCATATTGACCCTGTCGAGAGGTTAGCTGTCGTAGACCTTGTGCATATGCATTTACACAAACCTTGAGCGCGCCATTGATCCGGTCTGCGGTCAGAGCTGTGACGTGTTTGCCCAGGCCTTGGTAGCCACTGGCAACATGCGCAATGTATTGGCCGCACGCGGCGATCTGAGAAAACTTGGTGTTAGAATCCGGATAGACTATCCGAGACGAAGTGATGCCGACTTACCGTTGCTACAATAGCAAACCAATCCTCTGTCTTAAGCCTCTTGACCATGTACAGCTTTGTGCCTGATCTGGCGATGCAAGCAAGCACCACAATAACCAGGAACATCCATGCCAAGATCTGGATAAGAGGGGACTTGTTGATGTCAGTTACCAGCTCTCTTTGCGGAGGATCCATGGTGTTCGATCATTCAGAGAAGTGATAGAAATATCTTGGGCAGAGAATTTGCTTAAGCGAGGAACGTCATGATATTATGTAGCGACAGATTTAGCCAACTGCAAAGCAAAGTGGTGGGACGAAATGCGACCTAGTGTTAGTCGGCCAAGCTTGGTAAGTGCTTCCATTGTGCACACTACGCCGCCACGCAGTGGAAAAACATGCGCATGTCTTGTATTCCTCTGTCGGGTCAGTTTCTCGGGTCTCTTCAGCCACCCTTGAATGCTACTGGTCTAATTCTGTCCGGGAACTTCCATGGAGATGAGGGGACGTCTCCAACAGTGTCGGGGGGTGTGTGCCTGCCCCTGGATGAGCGACTCACAATTGGCAACTTGCGTCTTCCCTTTTGACATGGATCCTAGAAGCTCTCCCGTCCATACCGTGCAAATACTGTTCAGCATTCGCTGGTTACCTCTTAAATTCACAGCGAGCGGATATCGACACACCTGGCCTCCATCATGCTCGACGCCACCAACCCATGCTGCCAACGAGTTGCACTCAAAGCGGAGTGGCTTCCAGCAAAAGGCGTCCCACACTGGCCCAAGCTCGCTGGGGCAAGTCCTCCATCGCCCCAAGGCTGCAGGGCTCTCGCGCTTCGTCACCTTTTCTTGTGCAAGATCTGTTTTTTTTTTGTTTTTTTTTTCTTCCTCTCGACGTCTGTGGCGTGCATGTGACAAAAATGGGCTGGCAAAATTTGCTTTTCTTTTACGCTATTGCAATTGAAAATGCCGTGCGCCGACTTTGCCCAACATGTCCATGAAGCCAAGCCAGCCACGACTGAGACACTCCCTGTTAGGCACGACGCTACGTGCCGTCCCTCTGGGCAGTGACACTATTATGTGCTGGCCAATAACGTGCCTAGATGGTGGCGTTCTGTGCACCGGAAGTGACGGACATTTCTGTGACCTCGAGCACTCCATTTCGCAAGACAAGCCGAATCTTTTGCTCCGTCTGTTGGTACAGACGTGCCTGTCCAGCACCAGTAGGGCAGTATCGAGGACCCCCTGTTGCCCCAGTTTCTCCTGGGTGCTAAAACCGTCACAAGCTTTCTTCACTCGGTGCGCGCGATGGCACCCCTGGTACTCCGCTGTAGTTTCTCTGCCTATGTCCTGGTAGTCTTCATTGCCCGTCGGGTGCCGTCGCCACGCGCTGCGACGGCGAACTCTGGCGCGTCTTGCGTCGGAAGCGGGAAACTGCGGCATCCGGCATTCAGGCGAGATCAGCCTCTCGTTAACTCTATTTTCATCCCGATAAACCTCCACGACCAAATTAGACCACAACACGCCAGCCTCACCGTAGAGATGCTATACGCGGCGGGGCGCGCGAAGATATGAGTGCTGCGACCGACACCTCAAACGGAGTAGACATCTAAAAGCATAAAATTACAAGCCACGAGGGGTCCAGGTATATTAATTGCGCTGCAGAGCAACCCACTTGAGCGACATCTCTTGCAGTGCCAACTGGGGCCGGAGAATATTCCATCCCAGTTCTGTGCCCGCTGGCCGTGCGAACATTGCCGGTGTATGGGTCTTTAACGCATGTCCCTGGCTATATTAATATATAAGGAAAGGGTACGATCCATCCAGACTTGTCGGCGAACTCCTGTTCAAGCTGCCAGGGCTCGTGTTCCCCGCAGCTGGTGCTCTCGGGTCCGAGATGGCATAATGCAGGGAAGTCTGTGCTACAGATTCCCGCTTTCAGTGTAACTGACTTTGCAAGTGACAGTGGAGTTCAGGTCTTAATAAGAATGATTCGCTATGGGCTCGCGGTTCTCGGGATGCAATGGCTTCTTGGCATCCTCGAAGCAAGATCTGCAGTACGCTGCCGAGTGGCGACGCGAGTTGCACTCAGTTTTAGGTTGCACATTGAATGCCGCGTTTTGCTTATATTATAGATCAACGCTGATTCAATACCAACATGGCTTGTCAATTCCTAACGAATGACCGTATATCCTCTCTATTCAGTTCTTCCGACCGCATATCTGCCTCTACACTTGGAGCGAGAGGAGCATGCAATGTGGTCGTGAACACAGGAAACTCGCCGCTTGCGGCTATTGGTGCGCTTCCGTGGTTTCATAGCTTCAGAGTAGTATGAATTCATGCATACAATGCATCCAAAAAGCGAAGATGTTACTGTTCGGATTGTACCACAGCTCTGTCCCAAGCCGATGAGTAATACCAGGCTGCAGAGAATACCCCTCACTGGCAGGGACGAACGCGTCATCATGGTAGATCTCTCGGTTTTCCCCCCCAAAACTATCAGTCAAATCTCTACATTTCATGAGAAACTGAAACTAAATCACTTCGCAATGACTGACAAGATCTCTTTCCAGGGTATGATTGATGCGTGCAGTCGTCAAAGCGAGGGTACTTTCTGCTGACACCTAAGCGGCAGATTACCTTGAAATCTCAAACCTGGCTTTTAAATGGTCAGAGAGCTATGATACAAAAGATTGGGAGCTTTTGCAAACATGCCTCGCGCCCTCCTCGCGTCTCGACTTTCGCAGCTTGCAGGGTGAGCTACACGATAATCTCTCGACAGACGAGTATGTCTCGATACTCAAGAATACCATCGGCGATAAGCGATTGAAGACACAGCACTTGATGGGTGCAACGAAGTGGAACTTCCTTGAAGACGGGTCCGTTGAAGCCGTGCACCAGATGCGAGTTGCCCATCAACGCTATACGGACGAGAACTTGGCGGAGGTTTTGAATAAGGGACATGCCCATGGTTTCGTCTTTCACCACTACAGAAAATTTCATGGGATATGGAAGATTGAAGGAGTGAGACCCAAACTGGAATGGACGGAGTATGATTTGTTCGGAACTCTTAGCCCACCAGAGAATGTCCCCAAGTATGACCCGTAAGCGTCTAACGCGTTGCATGTTAGTGGTGACTTATAGCTTTCTTGAAGCACATTGAATGAAGTAAGCATTGTTTTAAGATTTATTATCGTTTGTGTGGTATTTGTAAGATGCTGAAAAAGCGAAAGTGATAATATGGAGCCAGTTGACTGATTATGAGTCTTATAATCTGCGATCTTCTCTGCCTCCACGCTAGGAAATGCTCTCTTTCGTTGCCACTTCGAATTGAAAGTCAGCTCATGAAAAATTTCTGCTTACGATTTTCGATTGGACTTACAGGTTATCATCTCCTCCCAGATATCGTCCATGTAGTACATGCTGGAAACATGGCCTCCAGGAATCGTCTTGGAGGTTGCACTTTTGTAATTCGCCGCTAGCCAAGCAGAATTCATGCTTCCAATAATATCGTCAGCCGACTTGACGACCAAGAACGGTTTGCTATGCTCTGCATCGAGAGTAGCAGGATCGAAGCCCCAGTCAGAGTGGATAACATCCGACACCTCCATGAAGCCGTCCCAATTCTTACAGCACTCCACAGTGCTGTGCGCCAACCAACCAAGGAACTCGTCCTCCGTGTCGCCAAATCTAGCGACGTGCGATCTAAACTGTTCTTTTTCTTCATTATCCATCACATCAAACAGCGTGAAGCGGAGAAAGTTTTTGGCGCCCTCCTCTGTGCGCATCTTGGAGCCAATCGCGGCTTTGAAGGCGTGCTGCAGCGGGCGGAATGGTAGCTGCGACGGCGGGCCGACGGACATCCAAGTATTCCAGTTCAGTGCTTTGGTGTAATTCTTGTCGTATTTGTAGGGTGAAAAGCCAGCCAGGACCATGCCGCCGACAATCTTGCGCCCAGCGGGAAACAGGTCGTACGGCGCGCCGTAGAGCATCTGCGCCATCACCGTGCCGTACGAGCCTCCGGCGATGTACAGAGTGTCAAAGCCTCCGCTAGGATAAAGGTGCTCCAGCAGCGCAGTCATGTCGCGCGCCAAGCTGACATTGTACGGGACAGTGAGATCTCTAGTGCTCGACTGTCCCATGCCCGGAGGTGTTGGCGCGATCCAGCGCAGGCTCAGTTTCTGGCACGGCTCGGGGACTCTGCGCGCAGTCCCGATGGCCATGATGCCACTGAAGAAGAGGACCACTGTTTTGGCGGTCTCAGGTCCGTTGCTGGCATACGCGACCTGTCTGTTGTTTGGAAGCTGTAAGAGATGCTGCACATCGCCTTTGTCTTGGGAATAACTTTCATTGAACGCCATTGTAATGGCGATTATCAGGATATGCAGAAAAATAAACTCAACATACTGCTCGTGAATCGCTTTACTTATACATGGCGACGAGACAGTGCTCTGAAGGCCTTCGGGCCTGAAATCAACCCTCAGGCGGCTCAGTGCACCAAGTGGGGCTCGTTTTTTTCGCTTTCATCGTATTTTTACGAGTTGTCCACTAGCGTCGCAGGCAGCCGCCAAAGTTGGCCCTGTGTGTTGTAAGATTCGAAAGAACAACACCGAATCAGGCGACCTAATAAGTAACAGGTACAAAAATTAAGAGTGTTTTCTCCATTTTGTGCGCGTCATGGTTACTGATGCATATGTGGTAAATTGTGCAACACTTATACAGGATGGACGCGGTGTAGGGTAATCAACATGATGAGAATTGCAGGGGGGCTAGAGATAGTTATTGGGCGTTTCCAAGCTTCACTCAGGCAGAATCGAATTCAGGCACGGCGTTTCAGGCACGCTGGCAACATTAATCACGATTGTTGTAGAAAAGCGGTATATTGCGGAATCTGCAAAAGCTGTGAACAGTAAAGGCCCGGGTTGAGCATCTTTCCGACCAAACATCATCCCTTCACACTGCCGCGTTAATCCTTGAGCGGACGTTGCGCATATATCCAAATGCTTTACATCCGGTCCTGAAACTATAAATTGCATGGCGTGGAATCTTTTGCGAGGATATCCTAATTTGAGGTTGCTCGTTTGGTCTAAAAAAAGCTATACAAGTCTTACAGCTTGCGTTGGTGACTTCTCCCTTTCCTTTTCCTTCATCACAACGACTTCGCATCTATAATCACCCTGCCTACCGAAAAACGTATTCCACCAAAATACTTCATTATGTGTTTCTTTTTCCTATTACGTACCCTATTTCTCAACCGCTCCGCGACGGCTTATCGCTTGCCGCGAGATGATACCATGGGCAAGGCGGCGAAGTATGAGCCTGCCACTTCCGCACTTAATCATCCTCATGGACGCCAAGAAGCGACTGCATGGCTACAGGCCGGCAAAGATAGCCGATTCGAGAATGGCATCATCTCTCCGAAAGGCTTAGGGATCTCTGATCGCGACGGGTGCGATCCGGAAGAGCCGTGAGAACGCCTGCGGATAGCATTTACCCAATCACCCACTGCATTTAGTATTAGCAGGGGCTGAAATAAAAAGATATGGAACGGGAAGACTGCCTTATACTGACACCCATGTTGCAGTAAGTTGTCAAATATGGTCGTAGTGGCATCGGGCTAATCTCTGATGCGTAAGTTGTGGCGAGAGTCTGGAAGGCACCCCAATGAAGGCCGCACATGATTTCGCCGACGAGAAGCATCGTCAGATTCTGTGCGAAGAACATGAAAAAAATGGCACCAATCATGAATAGTTCGGCGGCTAGCATGATCTTTTTGGTAGCCGTAGCGCTCCGCAGCGATGCCCGCAAACCATAGTCCAATAATTTCACCGACTTACACAGCCGCCCGAAGACTCGACTGCCAGGTGGCTGAGAGTTGATAGCCACCTGTCAGGATCGGATGGCCAAACTTCTGCTGAAATGCCGGGTACCCAAAGATGTTCCACAGAAACGACGTGTCGTAGCCTTCCATGATGAGGGAGAGCGACATGAGCATGGAGAACAACACCGGCTTGGGGTTCACGCGAATCGCTTGGAGGAGCGTCATATTGCGCTCATATGCAGTCGCAGTAGAAGCTTCTTGAGTGACTTTTTCCAGGTTAGCGACGCTGCCTGCCATTTTACAGAGCATATGGTCGTCGAGTTGGACCGTCGCAGAGCCGGTGGCAGTAGTATGCTCCAACGCATCCTCGGGATGCCTTGCGATGTCATTAGCCATTATAAAAGTGCTTCAGTCACGACCAAATCAGTTCCGCTTCAACAGTAGGTACTGGAAAGGAAGATCAACGATATGCGAGCGGCGGCAGGCTGCCTTTTAAACTTGTTTACTAGCGAGAAGTCCAGTACCGTCAATTCCTAGCCTGCACAATGGCCCAGAAAAGCGACCGATGATTTGCGACCTTCCACAGCCTGAACTGAGTCGGCCGAGGACTTCGACGCCTCCCCCAGGCCTCCGCAGTGCGCGGAAGCTGGGGACGCCGATTCCATATTTGCTACTAACCGGGAGCCGGCTGGCACTACTCAACTCGGCTCCAACTTCCCCGCATTTCATCCTTCGAAGACTCCCTCTTCAGGCGGAGAGGCAGATCAATAAGACTTACTATATATAGAGAAGAAACAGTCGACTGCCCGATTTCTGATTGGCCATCGCTAAATATTTAGAGTTGGTCATCTCGGCGTCGGCTCAACATAACAGCCAGTAAGTCAATCCATCAAGCCCTGGGGCAGAAAACAAAATGTATTACAGTGACAAAAAAGGATTATGAGTTGGAGAAATTGATCAATTCTAAAAACAAAAGAAATCTATATGGTATCAATTTGAGTCGTGAAATGCAACATGGCAAATGTGGCTATTGGAGAGTGAGAGGCCAGCTCTCAATTCCTTATGCCCCCAAATATTGTACAGGTATGCCGGCGGATGTAAGCAGTGTTTACCAGCCATAAGGTGGCAAATTTGCCTCGAAAAAGATCTTAAAACTGGCCAGAAGAGTTGCAAACATCGGTAGCCAGGCCAACCCACTTGTTGTAAGCGTCAGGAATCTGCGAGCGCTGGATCGCCTGAGCGAGACCGGCCGCGCCCATGCCGCGCCAGTTGGCCACCTGCTTCATATCGTTGAAGAAGATACCGGCAGAGCAACCGGCATCCATGGTGCAGCCGATGTCGGTGTAGAAGACGGCGCGCTGCTGGAACAGGCCGACGCTGTCCTGATCGGCGCCGACATTGTCGTGGGGCATATCCATGGAAGCAGGCACGACGTTGTTGGCGCACATGTAGAGGTTTGACTAGTTCGTGAAAGGTTAGCATGGTATTTGATGGGAGGGTAGAGGAAGGCGATGGACAAACCTCGGTCATGGCGGTGGCAATCGCAGTGACGCAGCCCAGGGAGCCGACATCTTCGGCCTTGGCCCGGTCGATGATGGTGAGAGCGTATCTGCTTTGAATTGCATCAAGGCCAGGGAAGTCTCGGCCTTCGACGGCGCGCTGGGCGGTAGGGGCGGCGCAGACAGAGGCGGCAGCCGAGACAAAGAGGGCAAGCTGAAACTTCATGATTGTGGAATGGGTATATTCTTTTTGAAGAGGTAAATGAAGAAGATTGAATGGATATCGTTGAAGTTGTAGTGTATGTATGTATTTGTGTGTGTGTGTATGTGTGTGCTGATGATTTTCTTCTTCAACAAACTGCCCGACATGCAAGAAGTTTATATAGATTTTGACTTTCCAAGTTTTCGGCTTCAACGACCTATGTCAACGGCGCAACCGACATGACAGAAAGGGGCCAAGATCTGGGGAAGCTGTATACTACGATGAAATCAGCCTTCATGTCCACTTGCCGCCCGCCAATATCCGGGGGAGGCGCCGCTCCCGCAGTGCGGACTGCCCGCTAGTGGACGACGGCGCGACCGTGCCTGAAACGCAATTCCCAGAATCAAAGGGTCCAAGTCCAATGTTCAGGGAACAGTCTCTAGCTGGTGCATCTGTGGCTTGAAGTGCCGCACGGGGATGACCGTGGTTAGCTCTGCTTCGTCGCGGTCCTGCGGCGCTACCACACGCGTGGCTTGCTGGCCGCACGGTGTTGGCTCACAGCCACTTGCATGACGCTATGATGCTAGCGGTATTTAGCGAAAATCGCACGTGGTATTCAGAAGTATTGTCATGAGTAAACTGTTCACGAGAAGAGATTTAATTGACAGACTAGGTACAAGGCCTACAGAGACCCAAGACTGTAGTGTCCCTGCTAAAGGTAGACTATATGGCCGCGCCGGGCAACAACAAAACTCCATCCCTAAAAGATACTAGAAAAGAAAAGATAAACTTCACCACGCTATGATCAACTACTCCATATCAAGGTCAATCTCAGCTTCGCGGCGGCGGAAGCGCAGCGAAGTCATGGGGTCGGAGACTAGCGTCAGGCCGTTCTCGTAGACCTGAGGATTGACATCCTTGGGCAGCTCGAAGTCGTACTTTATGAGAATGCCGAGGAGAGCCACCTTGATCTCGTTGGCGGCGAAGAAGCGACCGGGGCACGCGTGCTGTCCGTGACCAAAGGCGTTGTGCTCGGCCGTGGTTGAGACGAGATGGGCGGCGTTCTGCCTCTCGGGGTCGTCACGCATGCGGACGAAACGATAGGGATCCCACTCGTCGGGGTTCTCGTGGTTGGAGGCATCGCGGAAGTGTGTGGAGGTTACACCGATCTTGCTGCCTTTGCGAAGAACGGTACCATCCGAGAGGGTGAAGCCCTCCTTGACCAGACGGACCATGGAAACTAAAACCAATGTTGGTATCTGGTGCTTCAATTGTAGGTAGCGTGGACACTTACTCTGAGAAATAGGCTTCATGCGCTGGGTCTCCTTGATGGTGCTGTCGAGGAGCTTCATCTTGTAGAGAGCAGTCTTCTCCCAGCCATCAGAACGGTAGACAGAAATGATCTCCTCGCGCAGGGCAGGGATGATCTCGGGGCTCTTGGCGATGCGGAGCAGGGTTTCAGAGAGCAAATCAGTAGTGGTGTGAATGGCGGCAAAGGAGAGGGCGAGCTGAAAGGTGGCGGCATCGTAAAACTGCTGGGAGTCGGCGGTGGCGAACCAGTCCATGGCGTCATTCGACTCAACATACGGAAGGCCAGCGGCGGCGGCAGCGGCGCGGGCGGCATAGCGCTTGGCGATGACGGGGCCGACGATGGTGCGGGCTTCCTTGAGCATGGCTTGAGTGGTGAGGCACGACGAGAGGAAGCGGTTGACGATGGGACGGAGAATATAGGGCCACTGGCGGAGCTCCTCGGCGGCGTTGAACGAGGCGACGGTGTATTCCTTGGTAACACGGAGCCAGTCGGGGTTGCGGCAGAGCTCATCGCCGAGGAAGACTCGGGAGGAGATGCGGGCGACGAGCTGGAGGATGGTCTCACGGACATTGGCGTCGTGCCATTCGGTGCTGTCACTGAGAAGATCGCTCAGGCCAAGGGAGGTTTCTTCAGCGAGAGGGGCGGTGACCTTGGCTGTGGATTAATGGGTTAGTGGCACGCAAATAAGAGGTGTGTGAAAGAGGTGAGAGCGGGTGTACCAAGCTGCTTGGTCAGATCCTTTCGAACAATGGACTGAATGAGATGCTCGCTTTGGCCGAAAGTGAAGGGCTCAAAGCCGTGAAGGTGGCTGTGGAAAGCCTGTGGGTGCAGTGTTAGCAAAAGTGCACAAGGATCGTGGCGAGGTAGGTTACTGCGCACCTCCTGCGTAACCTCGATGAAGCCAAGTCTGGAGTCGTTGCGGATTTCGTTGGCCATGGTGGGAGGAAGAACAGTGACGGGGCCCATGTCACCGTAGATAACGACGGGCTTGCTGGGGTTCTTGGCGAACCAACCGCGGAGGAGCTTGCTGGCATCCTTTCGGAAGCTGGCCTTGACGCGGCGGTCCGTAAACTCAAAGGCGCCTTTGGGGTTGAGAACGGGCAGCGTAGAGGCAGTCGACAAACGGAACGCAATGGCAATCACGGTGGCAATGAGGGAGGCGATGATGATGGGCACCGGCTTCAGCGCTGCATCTTGAGGCAAGGCCTCAAGATAGCCCTTGAGAGCAGCAATCATGGTAGGTAACAACCGCTATGTGACGATGTGGAGTGTAACCCAGCGGATTCTGGAAACAAACAAGGTTTATAAAAAGAAAATGAAGAAAAGAGGGTGGGATGCGATCTTCAGCTAACACAAATCAAACGGCCTGGAGGGGCCTACGTATGTATATATAATACATGGGGCAAATGCCACGACAGACTTGTGCGGAGGCAAGAGACAATCAAGGCATGGCGAGGGGTGCTTCACAGCGGCGGCACAAAAACCCAAAGAGGAAGTCAAGCCCACCCCTCCTTGTCTTTCGTCCAGGATTCCGCTCCGTTGACTAGTCGCACACTACGTGTCCGCGCACCCGGAGCTTGGGAGGGGCCGAAATAGAGGCTGGCGGCGAGCAGGGCAAAAAGCTGGGATAGGCAACATGCTTGCATTTGAATTGATGGGTATCGGCCCGCTGTACTTCTAGTGTTTGTGGTTTTGCGCCACGCGAGAAACATGTTTTTTGTTTTGAGGCTTCGTGTCGAGCCTGAGGTTGATAGAGCTAACCCCTCTTAGTTGTGAGCAAACCGCAATTGGTGATATCTTGCTGAGACAACGGGAGAGCTTGAATTTGAGTTTACGTTGGCGGACCATTACCTGGTCAGTTAATTGGCTAATATTTTCGGCATAAAGACGCTAATTCGGCACCATTTCGTCACTCTAAAACCCAGCTAGCATTCCAACTTATACAGCCTAGCCTCCGCGAGCCAGTCGCCTCGTTGCGGTACAAAAGTCCGCCGCGAAACATGCAGAGTTCAGTCATACGGCCTGGCAGTAAACGCCCCCCTCTCGTTGGCGCCCACGCATCACAAGAAACATCATTGGCAGGCATCGGACGAAATGATGGCCCCGACGAGATCAAGGACAGAAACAACCAAGCTGAGAAATTAACCACCAACCCGGAGCCGAAATCCTAGAATACTCCACACACCGCCCGGCACTTGGGTCGATCTCGCCACTGCCACTTTAAAGGGGGGCGCGCAGGATATGCATTAGGCCGAAGCTTGGCACTTTCTTTCAAACCTAGGTATTCACCGTCGTCCCGCCCTCTAAATCCAAACTTGAAGTCCCCCAATCGAATCGCGGCGGATGACTCCTGCTCGACAGGTGATTTGAAGAAGAGAGCCCCGGGGCCATGCAGGCCTTGTTATTACTTTATCTAATTAGCGCAGCGCCAGTGTCAGCCAGGGCTATGCCGTCCAAGCCCAGTAATAAAAAGAGGGTGGCTGTCAGGCGTATAAGGGTTACTAGCTCAGCCAGGAAAGTGGCTGGTCACTTTTTGGCGCAACAGTGGCAGATCGTGAAAAAGGAAAGTTGAGGTGGAGCGCTCCGTATCCAAATACGCGTATATTTGCCCTTCTCCCCCAGGGTTCCGCAACGCACAAAGGAACCGCTTATTCTTTTAATCCTGGTTCGCTGTCTCGTCTGCATATCGGACATGCATGCTGCGGTAGTGTAACACCCCCACGACCTGATGTTCGGACGGGAAGCGTGCGATGCGCGATGCGCTCACGTTGGCAAAATCTCTTTTCATGAGGGTCTTGAGGATCTACCGAAATAACAACATGTAGATGAGGCAGGTCGAGGCAGTGCGGAAAAGTCAACTACCGACACGAGTAACGCCCCCTTGTTGACACTTTCAACAGGGTCTGTCGGTCTGGGCAATGCGGGCGTGGTAACGTTTTGTTTTCGTGGCGTGGTGCGATATCAAACTTTGGCTTCATAGGGCCTAGCAAAGATGCTGTTTCCTCCGCCTTTCCTCTGGGGGAGGCGGGCGGCGGCGGCGGCCCATTCCGGGGAGAGAAGAGCTTATCTCCCCATGGCCAATACGGGTACGAAGACAGCTCTCCACCAGATCGAAGCCCAAGCAAGCCCCTTGGGGTCCGGGAAACAATATTCTTTTATTATACGTATAGCCTGTCGCCCACCTGCGATAGCAACAAGGTCCTGTCAAATGGTCTTGAAATAAGCAGCCCTTCGTTGTCATATGTCCACAGGAAAAGCGACGTAGAAATTAAAAAGGTGCGCCCAGCTTGCTTGCTCGCCAGGGCCCACGATGTCACCCTTCCCGGCCTTTCTTCTCCACCCTGTATTCGTCTACGCGGACAGTTTTTATGCACATGTTCATCGGCGTGACGCCGTTCCGATTGGATTTTGCCAGAAAATGCAGCGCAGCTAAAAGCTGGCACGAGAACGCTCTAGCTTCTGCAGCTGTCACACACACACATGCAGGGCGCAGATATACACGTACACCTTACATGGCATGACGTTCATGAGTATGCATCATGTCTCATACAGCTCGGGGATGGTTTCGACCCCGACCCGTGCGCGCACTCCTACAACTGAACAGCACGCATTGCGCAGGCATTGCATAGAATTACAGAACCCACTGGCAATTCGCCGACAGGACCTTGGCTGTGCTTTGCTGTAGATGGGGGCAATCACAGAACGCATTCAAACTCCATTCGCGCAGGACGAAACTGGGAATTCGCCGACAAAGGGCGTTTTCGTGCCACTCACGATTATACCATCGCGGGAACAATCTCAGGCGCACCTTGGGGTCAGGTGTGTGAGGCGCATCAGCCCATGACCTTCCAAAACTGATGTCGCGACCTCACACGAGCCGACCCATATAAGTTTGCAAAAATTAGACAAGGTAACGTTGTTCGGGTTTCGGATAATAATAAGAACAGAGCTATACATCCGCTCGCGTCAGACTCACAGGATCCTTCCGCTTTTTTCCTATATCATTCTCCACAGCGGAGTTGTTTTGATTGAATTGCGCGGCCGCGACACGCGCGGAGTCTTCTTTTTTTGGTCGGTAATGAACCCACCTTGGCGCAGAATGATTCATCCAGTCTAGGACTTTTCTGCTTCGCCGAAAGCACACTGAAAGAGAGGATAGTACCCCTGATTCATACTTTGACTTTCGAATATCGCCGTGGAATGAATCATATTTCTAGCTTGCAGGCGGTGTAGTCGGCTTCTTGTTGCGTGGGCAGAGCAGATGTTGCGCCCCCTTCACGTTTGGCTCTAACTAGGACTACATCGGTATTACTTGTGATCTATACAGCCTCACGTTTACCACTGCCATAACGAATAAAATTAACGAATTAGGAAATTATTAACGGTTTAGTCTGCTAAAATCCGCTCACTCCAATATCTAAGAATGCTTGCAGAATGGTATCATCCAAAAACAAATTAGCCTCCACCTTCCCTGTCTGTCCTAGTTATTTCTGCTCGAATCTCGCCATACATTGTCATCACCAATACCCAGGGAGCTATCTGCATTCGGCAGAATCAGTCGCGGCTCTCTTGACGAGCCTCTGCTTGGGCGCGAAGACGACCCTTCCGCACGTGAAGACTCTTCATCGTCCTCGCTGCCAGGCACTGGTGGGGGATGCTTGTAAATCCATGCTTGCAACAGCGGGCTCACGAGGCCCGGGTTGACAAAG
This sequence comes from Aphanocladium album, assembly GCA_029218145.1. NCBI lineage: Eukaryota > Fungi > Ascomycota > Sordariomycetes > Hypocreales > Aphanocladium > Aphanocladium album. Next base: position 39,246 of record JARDXD010001005.1, on the reverse strand, counting down.
CTGAGTCCTTGCTCACGGAGCTCGTCGATGGTGCTACCACGACGCAGGATGCGACCCGCCGAGTTACCATTGGGCAAGGGTTCGTCCTGGCTCTCGCGGTCCTCATCCACAATGGCCTCATCATCGCCCGTGCCCTCGCGAATGGTGCGCAGAGCAATATACTTGGTCAGCGGCTCGAAGCGGCGCGTAAAATAATAGCTGTACCAGATGGTGAACGGAATGAGCGGCAAGATGGAGACGGATTGCACATAAGCAGAGAGTGAAGCGATATGGCCAACCATGACGACCTCGAAAACGAGAATGCCAATGACAAGACGGCTGCAGATGATGCGCCACGCACCACCGGTGGCGTGCTGCGGCTGGTCCATGGCGTAAAGAAGCATGTATTTGAAGGTAAAGTAGCCAAGCGCAAAATAGACGATGCCAACCATAAGAATGGTTGGGCCGAACATCAGCGCACTGTAGATGAAGCAGAGGTTGAAGACGAGCAGCGAAGTCGGCAGATAGAAGCCATATTGGAAGGTGGGCGGCCTTTGCAGGGACAAGTAATCACGCGGCGTTACAGCCAAGAAGCGGTAGATGGGGTAGAGGATGACGCTGCCCACCTCCAAGATGCGGAAAGGCATCAGGCCGATGCCTTGAAGCATGATGAAGGAGATGTAGAAGCTCCCCAAATCTTCCACATCTTTAGCGATGACGGCAGGTATCTTGCTCGTGTCTTTGAGCAGACCTTGGAGGGAGGAGTAAAAGTCGAGACCCGTCTTGGAGATGGTGAATACGAAAAAGGTATTGAAGAATGTGAAGAAGAAGTTTTTGGAAATGAGTGATAGCTCAACATCGCCTTGGGAAATCATGCCCTGATGGTTGGAAAGAAAATCATACACATATGGGACTGCAATATTGAGCAAAGAGACGACCAGCGTGGGACCACCAGTTTGAATGAGCGACTTGAAAATTTCGTGATCCTCGAGCCAATCTGTAAAGGAGGAGGGCATAACATTGCGGACGGTGCAAATGCTCAAGAATGAGGCGAGGAAGGCGGTGGGAAAAATCCAGAGTAGAGTGAGAATCGTAATGAACAAGGTAATGGCCCAGGCCTTGAGGCGTCGAATGCCACGAGCCGCATATGTATTTTTCCAGATTAGGTCAGACGGTGAGGGAGTCGCTTTGGTCAGAAACTGGCCAGGACGGGGATCAATCTCGGCCTGGATGAGCATTTGGCAAGCGGCTACCGTATCCATGGTGACAAGGGCCATGTCGGCTGCTGTATATTCTTGTTTGCGCGCCTCAACAACCTTTTCATCGATTCGTCGCAGCTTCTCCTCATAGTAGTCGATGGCATCGACCTTTTGCCGGCGAAGACCCATGAAGCCGTGGCGAAGCACAACTTGGGGGCGGACGCCATGCAGAAGATGCGGCTGATCTGGGTTGCTCCGGAGTAGTCCCCAGTTCTCGCCAGATTCTTCGTCGTACTCGCGGGCCGTTTCGGTGACGATGGGATTCTCGGGATCGACCGGTGCATCGACCACAGGTAGGTCGCTGTCGTGGGGGTGCTGCGATTGCAGGTACCTGGCCCACGCCGTCTCGAGTCTGTTCAGCAGACGATGGCGTTCCTCCACGAGCTCATCCAGCGCCTTCCAGTCACGGCAGAGAAAGACGGTCTCGACATTACCAACGCCGAGTTTGTTGATGAGAGATGTGAGCCTGGCCTCGGAGCGCAAGGATACAGGAACGCCAGAGAGCCTGAATGTTCTATCGGTGACAGTCGACTGGGATCCGAGGTAGTCCTGGCGCAGCTTGATAATGCGAAATGTCTCCCAGTTGATGGTGTACAGTGCGAGAGCGACAAAGAAATACGCCAAGACGACGTAGGACCACAGGTATGCAAGCTCTCTGCTCTTATCCTCGCCGTCGCCCTTGTCGTCATCGCCAACTGTCGTAAAGGGAAGCCGGACCGAGGCGTACGAGTTTGGGAAGTAGGTGTACGACGATTCGTTGTCGTGTATGGGCGGTAACGGTAACGGACTGTTGCGATACTTTCGGTTTATGGGCCAAAGAATGACGAGAGCAAAGAAACCCATGACACAGAAGAGGCGGATGGCCATTCTGAAAAAAGAAAGAAAGACAAAGGCGTCGAGGCCAGCGGAAGAGAGAACCTGCTCTTCGCTAATGTTGTAGAGAATGGGCATCCAGCCAAAGAAGGATCTGGGGAGGGTCGGCAGGTCCATTCTGGGATGGAGGCGCCTCTTGCGCGCTGAGTAGAGGGACGGCCATCGGGGACGGAGAATCTGACTACATGTTAGCGATACGCATCACGGCACGGACGAGGGATGACGGATCAGGGGAACCATTAACGCACACAAAATGTGACGAGGGCCGAGACACCGAGTATCAGAGAAAGAGTAAACTGGACGAGGAGATCCTTGCGCGTGGCCGACGGTGAGACGTCAGCCCAGTCACCGCCGCCGTTGCATATGTCGTCGGAGTGGTTACGCATCTTGTGGCATTATCGAGTCTATCCTGGCAGGCTGGAAGCGGGAGGCGGATGGGAGCAGCCACGGCAAAGTTGCGTCGTCGGGCGCAGCGATGTGGGAAAAGCGTAGAAAAAAACAAGAAGCTGTGTGGGTGAAAAGCTTCTACCCGACTGTGTTTCCTCGAGGTCGACGAAGGCGGTAGCAGAGACGCGGTGACAACTGTAACAGCAAGGTCTTGTGACGTAGTTTAGCGGGAGCTGCCAAGTGAACCCAGGCACAGCTGTCGCCACTGGTGCAGCGGCCAATGGGAGGCGGCGGCCAGGTGGTGATTACGTAATGGTGCAGCCAGCTCAGATGGACTCCAAGACGCATTCCTGTGTGTCGATATGAGACCTTTTGATTTTTATTAAATGAAAATAAGCGGAAATAAAGTGCAAGCCGACGGATGGCTATGGTGATGCACAACTGGGATTTTGGGATTACTTCCTATCTTGGCGTAAGAATATATTACCGCTTCAGCTCAAGCGCAGCCTCGCAACAACTCAAGCTAGACGGTGGTTGAACACTGTTGCTATAATGCTGTGAGGAGAGAAAATAAAGGATTGAAGATTCAGACCTAAAATTTATGGAAATGGACAGGATTTAGCAGCAAATACATGCAGGTAAAGAGCTTGACTCGGGCGTATCAAGCGTCGTTGTAGAGAACCCTTGCCAAGTGGCACTTACATGGGCCTGAACCCATGCGAGGCCAAACATAGATCGAAACAGTACCAGGATCCATTGACCGAGTAGATTCTGGCAGTTTGCAGTCTTCATGCTTGAACGGCACTTATCATGGATTGCAAAAGACGCCACGCGGCTGGTATGGATACAGGTATGGCGTGACTGATTGGTAAGAGGTGTACCTGACAGCCCTGGTATTTACGTTGTGCGCATGTTACTGGCATGCATGTATGCAGCCTTGACGGGGCCAGCCGCTGGTAGCCCTGCGTGGCACCGGGTTAAAGTGTCGCAGCAGTTTGTCAGATCCAACAAACGATTTCGAGGGCAAAGTAGTGGGCGCTGCCAACAAGTGACGCTTATTGGCCTATCATCTGAATAAGGTCATAAATCGTGGCAGGTTTTACTACTATTTCTACAGACCGTCGAACCTTACCCGCCTAACCTCGGCAAGACGAAAATTATTCACAACTCTGTCTCGCCCTTACGATGTGACGCTGTTCATCCACTCCAAATCGACATCATGGCGCTGGCAGTGATCCGGCGACGGCACCGCGACTTCTCGATACCAGAGCGACCTCGTCCCATCCCGCGACGTCATCTTCTGCGGCGCCTTGACGACTTCTGGCTGCTTCTCGTCCACCTGATCCGCCGCGGCAAATCCGGACCGCGAGACCTGCCAGCACCGCTTGTGGTTGTCGACGGTGCGCAGCCTGTCAATCTTGTCCTTCCAGAGGTCGTCCGGCCCGGGGTACTCGAGGTAGGCGGACAGGATGGCCCTGGTCACGTCGACCATGTCTATCCACCGCGGGTCGTTCTTGAGGTAGATCCGGCGGAGCTCGTAGGCGTTCCAGGTGATGGAGGAGAAGTTGCCGTGGGGAAGGCAGCGAGCGGGCTCGTCCTGGGAAGCGCGTTCCGCGAGGTTAGATGATATGCTATGCGTGTGGGGGGGAACGAAGGAGGGGAAAAGAGGAGGGAAAGTACAGGGAGTCTGTCGCGTCAGTCACCTACCATGTCCCACTCGTACGCTGAAAACTCAAGGTGCGCCAGCTCCGGCAGCCCGCGAATGATGGTGTTCAGGTTGTCCACCGACGGATACCGGAGGCAGCGGGGTGATTGCTCTGGTATGCTCAGCTTGAGCGACTTCAGGTGCTTGTGCTCGAGGATCGCATCGATGAGCCGGCCGGACAACCCGTACCTGGGCGCCCTGGTCGCGGCGGGCGACTCAGTATAATACATGCCGTAGTTGGCCACCTCGAGTTCCTCGAGGTGGCCAAACGACGCCAACAGCCCGTAGCACGCGCCCAGGTGAGCCTCCTCGCCCCCGTGAGTGTTATACTGGGGGTTGTGGTGGTCAAACGTTGCGTCGATGAGCAGCTTTCGGGTCCTGATGCCGTCCCCGCCGGCGCCGCCGGCCCGCGACGCCGCTTCGGCAAAGGCCGCCGCGAGCGCCCGGTACAGCGTCGCCGACACGCCGTTGGCGTGCGCGAGCCGAATGCTCGACAGGCGCGGAAAGTCAATCACCCGCAGCATCTCGGCGACGCTCTGGTCCTGGCTCCAAAAGTCGAAGAAGTCGATGCTCTGCAGGGCGGCGTACCGCTGGACGCGACCGTCCGCGCTGTCCGGGGCGGCGTCAAAGAGCGGCCGCGATTCGATGTTGAGCCCCGCGCAGCTCAGCCGGAGAGTCTTGAGCGTGGGGGCCGAGTTGCGGAGCAGGGTGCGGATGGCCTCGGGCCTATCGTGAGCGTACCGGGCGTCCTTGATGCACAGGTGCTGCAGGTTGCGCACGTTCTGGACGCACGCGATCGCGTCGCCTTGGATGTATCGCACGTTGATGCTGAGGGACTTGAGATTGTCCCACATCGGCAGCGATTCGGGGCTGAAGCTAGGCTGACTATCCGGTGTCAGGCGTCTCGAGTCTCCTGGAAGCATCTCAACCTCGAGCACCTCCACGCCGGCCGCCGTGTTCTTGACAAACTCCTCCATGTAGCGGTGCACAAATGCGTCGTGCTTATCGCCGGGAACGCTTAGCCCGACGAAGAGCTCCCGCACGAACCGCACCCCGTCAGGGATCTTGTCCTCGTCGTCCTGCCCGGCGGGGGGGCACCGCTCCTGCTGGCCGGCGTACGCCTTTTCGGCCCGGGGCTCCCGCCTCTGCCTGACGGACAGGTACGGCTCGACGGTCTGGATCATGGCCTTGATCTGCGCGTGGTGCTTGGCCGACACGACGACGCGGCGGTGTATCCGCGGCATCAAGAGCTCGTAGAAGAACTTGGATGTCCGGCACATCGTGACAAAAGTTCTCTTGTCGGCGACGCCGTCGAGAATCATGTCGAGGATCTCCATCGGCATCTGTTCTAGAAGCCCGCCGCCCAGGGAATTGGTCTTGCTGGGGGCGGCAGCGTTGGGCTTAGCCTTGAGTTCATCCTTTGGTTTGTCTTTGGGCTTAGGCTCGGGCACGGGCTTCGTCTTGGGACTAGACCGGGCCGGCAAGTCGCCCGGGTCCGGGGCTTGCGCCGGTGCCTGTGCCGGTGCCGGAACCCGCTGGCTTCGTCTTGTCGCATCCATGGTTCCAATTGGCTTCTACTAGCAAAAGAGGCAATAGCAAGGTAAAAGAAATCAGCAAAGTCCCATTGTTAATTATTATTATGCTGCCCTAATTTTCATTACAAAAAAAGCCCCCTGATCCATCGTGAAAGGGGATGTGGTTGTAAGCGGCAGTCATCACGTGAGACTTCAGGCGTTCGACCAACGGTCGTCCGAATTTGGCAAGACAAGCTTCTATGACGGGCGTTGGCTGCATCGCCTTGATAAAGTAGCAGCCAGCCCGTTTTCAGGAAACAATTTCTCCGTTGAGGTTATGGATTTCTACATTCAAAAAGTGGCGACGACAATCGGGTAACAAACTCGGTGGACTTGTTAATGCCTGACGTGGGCGAGGTTGCTGGCGGGAGTATGAGAATCGGGGACCATGAGGAACTAAATTGCTGCGAGTAAGCAGGCGAATCAGAAAACGGATGCGAGGACAGCGACGCAGGCATTACAGACCGAGGTTAGCAGCGGGCACATGCAGTTGGCGTTCAACCTTCTGGCCCGGCCTCCAGCTCATCTCATTCAACAGCTGTTAGGCTTGGAGGGGACTTTGTCTTTTAGTTTTTCAGCCCTGCGTCAAGATACTGTCCTGCGAGCTGGTGCGCCATGCGGAGACGCAATGCAGCTTTCAACCATCCTCGTCGCAACCCCCGTGTGTACTGCGGCTCCTGTCAATACATTGCCGTAATCGATTAATGATGATGCGGACCAGCAACTCCGGCAAGAAAAAGACGCATAGCTTGTGTTGCGTGCGTCTACTGTCGGCCGAGGGAAGTAGGCGTACGTCTCGATCGTCCATTGCGCGAACCTCACTTTCAGGAAGGTGATCTGACGCGCGATACCCGTCACTGCGGGGCAAATACTCCCATTGTGATGATTGGCCGACACACATCCGTGAAGCTCACATTAGCTAACTGACGCAAAGCGCATTCATCATGCGTGGGGTCGGACTTTGGTCCTGCACCCTTCCTTTACACTCGCAAGGATCGTGACAATCGAGTGCCTCCTGTCATGCTAGCACAGCTAATACTCTTCCTTCATCTATGCCTCTAACCTAAATTACTTCTATGCGTCCAATAATGCCACAGGGTGGTAACAACCCGCCCGAACGGCCACCAACTTCTACGACTCTCCCGCCATCTCGCTTTATTATCTCGGTCGCATGTGAGAGCTGCCGGCGTGGCAGACCAAAGGTAAGCCAGGCAAGTCCCTTAAATTTTCTAATATTTAAAACTCGTAATTTAGTATTACTTAAATCTGTCTAGTGCAGCGAAGAGCGGCCATCCCGCCAAGCATACTCTCAGAATAACCGGGTTAGCGTCTACCGCGATGAAGCCGGACAGTCGAGGTTTGCATCTCCGAGGCAACATAATGAAGAAGCAAACGAAAAGCTTCAAAGGCTCCAACAGTCGCACATCTCCCTGCAGAGCATCATAGTGGCCCTGCAAACGCGAGACGACTCCATGGTGGCCACAATCGTCCTCCATCTTCGCGACGCGCAAGACCCGGATGCCGTCGCCAAACAGCTCGAGGGCGGTGATTTGCTGCTCCAGCTTCACGTCCGCCCGGCTGCAGCAGTTTGATCTTTGGGGGCTGCACCCTCCAGCGTCTCCCACACGAGCTCACTGGGCGAAGCATCGAAGGTACCGAATTACTCCAGAGGCTACAAACGGAGACGCCACGTACAATCCACACGCAAAGAATGCACTTTGGTATCCGCCCTAAACCGGTTTTATCAAGATTGCATCCCACATAGGCTATGGAGACAATTTATCCATGACTAATTTTCGCCTCGTTGGCCACGATTCTCCAGAGTAGATGTCCGAACAGTCTTGGCAACAGGCACGAGACAGACAGGCCGATGACCACGTCTTTATCGATGTACCAGGCTACGTATTGCCCGTGTCGCGCTAGACCTCCGTTTTGACAGACGACAGACTGCTGAGTCACATTCTACTGCTGTTCTGGGCATGGGATACGATTGCCAATCGGCTCACTGACCGTGCGATGTTCGAAGAGCACTTGAAAGCTCTCGGCCATTAATTTGGCGACGACGGCTTTCGGGGTTCAGACTTTTGCTCAAATTTTTTTGGTTTATGCTATTCTAGCAGTCGGTTGCGTTGTGCTTTATTTCTTGTGCAATTTCCAACCGGCGCTGACGGGTGTGCAGCTGTATACCACCAACAAGGAGACATGGTGGCCTCAATGAGGGCTCTTTCAAGAGGCCGCGCTTTTCTTGAGCAAAAGTTATCAAGGCATTGTCAAGCGACTTGGCACTACTCTGTATGCCACGAGACATTTCAACACACTTGATGTGCAAAAAGGTTCACGACCCACGCAGGCAGAACAAGCTCAGCACCGGAGTCGGTGTGCAGATGCCACATGCAGAGATGAACATTATTCAATCGCCAGGACACGTCGCCCAAAACTGTCTCTACGTCGGTTTACTTCACATTGCGAAAGAAGCAGCAAGCCGCAGTGCCGGGTCGACCAGCCATATCACTTGTTGCGATGAAATCAGGCACGATCAACCCCGCGCGTTCAGCTACACGGGAGATTGCTGGTACAGAGACCTGTGCCAGGCAGCATCTAGAGCAAGAGGGCAAAGAATCAATCGGCCTGCCGCCACAGCGAGATAATGGAGACAGTGGGGGGCATGTGCAGATGGTGCAAAGCTTCGGAAATTAACAGGGGCGTAAAAGAGGCCACGCTTGGCGAGAGCGCAGCCAGCCACCAGAGCCTTGGGAGGAGGGGAGAGAGGACGGATAATAAGGAGGAGAACTTGATTATGCAGCGCGGAAGCAAGGCACAAAGGCAAACAATGGGGCGGCAAAGATGCAAACTGCAGGGGAAAACGGTAAGAAAGCTTTATTAGGTCCCGTCTTGACGTTTTGCTTTTTTGGGGGGCACCACCAATTGGGTTTTGTTGGTGGATGGGAGAGGCACATGATGTGGCCTGGCTAACATGTGGTTGAGCATTGAGAGCAAGGGGATTGGTTAGCAATCTTCAAGCGACACTGGCACACTTTTTTGCTGGCCGGGGAAAAGGGCAGGTGGTCAGAAGGTCGAGCAGACGTTACAGTAATGGGACAGCGTGACCAGCGGCGGGATGAACGAGTTGGATGGCGGGAAGACGGATATTGAGGCTGGCAAAGATGGTGCTCGTGTTTTTGATATTAATAGCTTTTCTTGCGGTGGATTCGGTGGCTGGACGGGTGGGCTGGGGGCCGCTACAAGGGCGGTTTAAGGGTGCCAGACGCCTGGAAGCCGCGAGTTCCAGCGTAGGTACGATGGTGCCATATGGTGCCCCTCGGTGAGTGGAAAGCAAAAAAGAAAAGAAAAACAAAAAAAAAATCTCAAGATACAAAACAGACGATACGGTCGAGACAAATGCAGAGTCCACTTTCCTCTGCGAGAAAGATAAGGAAAAAGACCAAAAAAAAGTAAATATAGTCTTGGAAATGCAAGCCATTGTCGGCTGGCCAGGCCAAGAGAGAGTGAGAGATGAAATGAGGTGCATGACGCAAGCTGGGCCGACGCTGTTGCCCACATGCCCAGACAGGTCGCAGGTTTTGGCCGGATCCTACTGGGCGGCGGGCATGGCGCGGCATGGCATCTCGTATTTTCCTTGAACACGCAGTTTCTCGTATGGGGCTTTTGTGTTTTTGGACTTTGATTAGAGTGGACATGGAAATAGGACCATTGCGCATTCCTCCATGTCGCAGCTCACATCCATCGCAATGCATGACCATGTTGCCTGCCTGACGTTCTACAAGCTTGGACACCTCAATCACACCCTTGAAGCAAAAACGGACGTCAATCCTGCGCAGATCCTCTCTGAGATCCCCCATGTCACGACCTTGTTTGGGTTGCAGCACGGATGGGCCACTCGCCTGCTGGATAGCGGCCTGGCACTCTGACGCCGGGCCTTAGTTGGGCGGAGCCATGCCTGCCTACGTGTGCACCTTGTCAACTAAGTTTTTTTGTGGTGCCCGTACGATGGCAACGCCAGCCTCTCTGGTTATCCATGGCCGAACTGGGCTGTTACACATTAAGGGAATGAAAAGAACATTTCAAAGAGAAATGTCACTCGTTTATGATGATCGCACATCTATTTTTGTTGATGAACCAATCTTGACCATGCCAGCCTGGCATGTGTCGTCAAGCCCTCGGACACTAATCAAAAGAAATGGTCAGCCCAGCCCGACATGGCTTCAAGATTGCCGTAACCGGCGATACTTGTTCCTCGTCAACGCTTCCAGCCACTTGCCAGCCAAATTTGCCTTGCGCCAAGCCACGACGCGCAACCAGGTGCAGGTACCAAATGTTAGTGCTCCACCAAGCCTCATCTTTAGCTTTCAGTACCTACCTTACCTAGGTACCTCTACCAGGGCACCTTGCTTTGGTGGTTACTGCTGGCTGCTGTAGTGGCTTTAACGACCCTCGTCCGCTAAACATCTGCCCCCCAGCCACTGTAACCCCCCCGCTGATGCCGCTACAGATCCGTTTCCAGGATTCCTCATCCGCTAATCCTCGTCGAGCCAATTTCCATTCCATTCCTCCTCCTCCTCCTCCGCTCGTCTCTCTGTTTCCCTTTCCCATCTCACACAAGCCCAAACAATTCCAGCCGACCGTCCCGCCCTAGACACCCTTTCTCCTCCTCGCCCGCTCGTCAGAATAAGCCGCCCGTTCCCTTCGCGCGTCTGCGACAATACAGCCACTCCCATTGTTTGCGGCCCGAAAGGAATAATACCGCACCGCGCCGCCCAAGGCACGAAGGCACGTCAAACGCTGGGCCACTTTCCGCTCGCTTCACAACATTTGGCTGTAGCAAAACTCCCGTCTTCGATACAAACTACGACAAAAAATTCATCCTCGCCGGATAACTACCGCTCCATCCCTCCTACACCATCCCCCATACGAACGTCATCGCTAGCGTATCCTTTTTTTTTCTTCCTCACTCGTTTCTACACTAGCCCGTCGTGCCAAAGTGGCCAATCTGAGACACTACCGACAACAACATACGACTCGCGCAACCATCTTTCCGCTCACGCTCGCTTGAAAATATTTTACGATATCATCCGCCGCTCAGACTCGCTTCACCCGCACTTTCTGATTCTCCCGACACCTGGATTGCTCCCCATCTTCTGCGCGATTCCCGCCTCTCCGAATTCTCCTTCGAGTGTGACTGCTGACGATTTTGTCGCTCTGCTCGAGATTCGACCCGACCCATCCGCATTTTCTTAAACAGCCGCCTTCAACCTCTTGCGACACGCATTCCATCAATCAATCACAATGGGTAAGTTTCTGAATACATTTGCTTAAAAAAAACCTCTACTGATGCCAACGCTCCTCAGCCACCAAACCTCAACAGACTCCATTGACCACCATCGTCCCCTTTGCCGACCGAAACAAGCTTCCCCAATGCGCCGTCTCCTGCAAGGCTCTCTACGACGCCAACGCCAACTGCGTGCCTCCCCTCATCCCCTCGGGTCCAGTCTCCAACTACGAGGCCTGCTTCTGCGTCAACCAAAACGTTGCTGCTCTTTCCACCGCTACCGATGCCGTCTGCAACGATGTGTGCGGCGGCGAGCAGGGTGGCCAGTCCTCCGTTGCCAGTTGGTTCGGCAGCCTCTGCCACGTAACCGCCCCTGCTGGCGGAAACGCCGGCAAGACGACCGCGACCGCTACGAGCACCAAGGGCAGCAGCTCAGGCTCTAGCGGTAGCAAGAGCACTGACCCCAACGCTCCCTGGTTCGTCTCCCCACAGTCTCTCCGTATTTCAGCATGAATACTAATCATGAACAGGATTTCCACCCATTGGCAGTGGGTCATCATGCTCGTCGTTCTCGTTGTTGGCATCGCCGGCATCTGGATCGGCGCCTGCATCTGGCGCCGCCGCTACCTCCGCCGCAAGGATCGCCAGACCTCGCTCGGCCAGAAGCAGTCCGGCTCCGCCAGCCGCCCCTCCTGGGGCCCTACCAGCATGCCCAAGTCCGACTTGGCCTACACCAGCAACGCCGAGGCCGCCTACCCCAAGTTCGAATCGGTCGAGAAGCCTCAGAAAAAGAAGTGGACCGTCACCTCGCGGACGTGAACGTGAGCTCCTATCACGGCCGTCTTACATCTTTTTCCACGAGAGCATACCGTCTTGTCTTTCTTTGCATCATCCGCATCTCTTTTCGCTGACCGTGTCCGATTTCCACTGCTGATGGCCGACACGACTTACCTGCATTTCCTTCCACCTACTCAACGCATGGACGACGACTCCGTCTCGCATCAAGGATCCTCAGCCGAGCGCTGAAATCGACTCCTCCGATTCCCAAATCGAGAATTTACCAAGTCTAGCGACGGCTTCAGTGCCTTGCATCAATCAGCCGTCTCGACTTGACCATGGCGTATCCCATCAAATGCAGTACCACTCCTTATACTGCATCCCTCGATCCTTATCTCCCCCTACCAGTCTCGACCAAACTTTCGATATATATTTTACCTACTGATATTTCGAATCCGTACATAACGTTTTTTCTTTCCTGCTCTGTCACACACGCCCTGCTTGCTTTCTTTTTGCTTTTACGCCAACCAAGGCCATATAAAAGATGTTGGAGTTTGGGCGCCTTTTTTTTCCATCATCGGCTGGCTTTGTTCCTTTCGGTGGTGTGTCTTTTGGATTCTACGTTGTTTATATACATATATACATGCGCAAACAAAGATGGGGACAAAGAAGAGAACATACCAGACAAGTCTGCAGGGTGTCCTTGCCCTCCCTTTTTGCTAGATGCATCTACTCATTATAATCTCTCCTTGTTGTTATTTTGTTTGGGTGTTGGTATCAAGGGTTTCTTTTATTTTATTTTTTTGGTTTGCGGCGCGCGTGGGATTGATCTTGCTAGACTTGCATCATTTCTTCACTAGGTTTTGTTCCTTGAATACAAATCATAAATCAATACAGATGGAAAGTTTCTTACTAAGAAAAAACAACAATCAAAACAATGCCTTTCTATGTGAATTTCGTATGCTTGCTCCCAACAGTCCGCTTTCTTCATCCCAGCACTCTCCCAGTCACTGCTCTCCTTCTTCCAGCGCATCCATGTACAAGTCGAGCAAGCATCCAGCCGACCATGCTTGTGTAGGACTCTGTTGAAGAAGAAAACAATTATAATTAGCAAAATTGTTTCACTTTTTTTTTTCCTACGTTGCTAGTAAATGGTGGTGTGTCGTCATGGCTCAATCAGGCAAAAATGCTCCCTTGCGTGAATGAGATGGAGGGAGGGGCCGCAACACGACATGACACACACACACACACACACACACACACACACACACACAAGGGTAAAAACAGAAACACTTACCGAGTCATCACAGTGCTCGCCATTCTTCTGCGTCAGCTCCGTAAGCCCCGCCCACGGCGACTCCCGAATCATCTTCTTGCACGCCGCCAGGCGCCTCGTCACCTGCTGAAACGCTTCGGTCCGGCCCTCGGGCGTCGTCCGACGTGCCAGGTCAAACTTGAGCAGGGCGCGCAGGAAAAAGCCCGTCGGCCACAGCCACTCCGGTCCTTGGTGGTAGTTGCGACCTTTGCTCGTCGCAAAGTCATCGCTGTCCTCGCTGTTTCTGTAGTACGGGCGGTAGTTGAGATCGCTAGGGTCCAGCGTCGCCATGCCCGTTGGGCCGCGCAGAACCCGATCCGCCAGGCACAACGCCTGCATGGCGTGCTCCTTGTCAAAGAGGTCCGAGGCAACCGTCATGGCAATGGGAAAGTTGGCACGCAGCTGGTAATCTTCGTATTCCTTGCCAGATTTGTACAGATCCTTGTACATGCCACGGCGGTTCAGAACCTTGGGATTCACATCGTACTTGTCGTCATCGCTGGCAGACAACGGGACATAGTAGCACCGCTCAAAATTGCTCTTCAGCAGCTCTGCCCACCTGGCGTAAGTGATGGAGCCATCTTCTGACTTCTTGACACCCTCATGGGCGAATTTGCCTTGCTTGTGAAGTCTAGACAGCCACTTGACAGTGCTGTATAGTAGACCAGTGATTTCAATGGCGGCGCCATCACGAGGTGTACCAGGAACACCCTTGGAGCCAGCGCGCTCACTCTCGCCCATCTTGTCCATCCATGTGCCACAGTTGGACTGGTTACCTCCGAAGATAATACCAGTCGTCCAGTCCACATAGATGCTCTGATTGAAGCCCTCGTCTTTCATTTGCGAGTCGATTTGGGGTCCTGCGTTGGCTTCGCGGTACTTCATGCCAGCTGCATGTCTCTGCAAAGCCTCTTGGATAACCTCTTCGATGGTGCTCTCTTTTGAGTAGGCGCGGGGATCGTTCGTTGGGAACCACGTGTCATCGTAGGGGAGGAAACGGCGTGGAACTTTGACCTTGAGCAGCCCCAAGCCTTCAGGCGACAGATTGATATAATCTTGGATCGTCTGCAAAAAGAACCAAATAGAATCTCTCGAGTTATATCGTGGAGCATCGCCGCTGCTGAGCAGATTGGGAATCATGCCATGCTTCAACACACTAGCAAACGCGAGAATATGCTCTTTGGCTTCATCGAAGCGTTTGGTGCCCAAGTACAGGCCGCGGATTGAGATGAAAACATCACGTCCCCAGCATCGTGCCCATTCCACCGCGAAATGCGGCAGACCCGCCGCAATAGAGGGCACTTTCTTCTCTGGCCACAGAGAAGCGGACTTGACTAGCCCAGTTTGCTGAACGCTAACCATGGCCAGGCTCTGTAGGAACCATTGGCTCTTTTCAATGCTGGGCGACATGAGCTCCAAGGACTTGTTCCAGCTGGCACGGTATGCTGTCCTTATGACGAGGGCGAAATAACGAGGCAGCAGGAAGCTAGGGATGGCCTTGATCGCATCGAATCTGTCCTTGAGCCACTGCGCGGGGCCAGCAAGTCTCTCCTGGCCAGAAACCTTGCTCTGGCGATCAACCCTTCCTTGCAGAAAGTCCAGCGCCCAGGCTCCATCTCGGAGATTTTGGCAGAGAGGGTGTGCCAGGTCGTTGTTTTGGATGATGTCCTTCAAAATGCTCCACCAACCCTGAATGCCGGCGTACACAAGCTTGCCGTGGCCAGGGATATCATATACGCCATCCGCGCCACCACTAGCATCTCTCTCCTCTGCCTCGCACCGGTACATTAAAAAGTTGAGATCGATAAGATTGAGGTCCTTCCAAGCCTCCTTGGCGCCTGATGTGACGTAGGTGTCAAGGCCAGCCGAATGCTCAGCTGCTGGTATCCACGTCTCAAACAAAGCAATGCTCCCAGGAGGGAACTTTTCTCGGACTGTGATGATGGCATCTGCACCTCGTTGCTCAACATCAACACCGGTGATACCAATCACCTTGCTGGGTAGACCCCGTAGATACTTGTCGTCGGCTAGCGTCTTCGCAGTGGCCTCATCGCTGGCGTCAACTTCCAGCATCCAGCTGCCCAAATGTTGTACCTTGGTGCCATTAAGCTCTACCGGCGCAATGGATCCGCGGCCGTTTCCATAACCTGGGAAGGCGGTGTGTGCAATCAAAAAATAGCCTTTTCGCGATTCAGGGTGCACTCTGTGTACAGTGATGTACTGATCCTCGTGATGAATGTGAGTTTCGTCGTAAGAATCCTTGCCCATCAGAGTGTGGATCTGGTTGAGGAGTTTCTTGACGCCGCCGATTCCGTTGTGGCCGGTCGTGCTTTCTGGTGGGGAGCGTGATGATTCTGAGGTGTAGAGGCGAGTCTCATTGACAAGGTCAATGAGCTTGGGATAGATTTCATCGTATCCCATAACGCTGCCTGTCGCACTGGAGCACATGCTGACGAGGGCAGCGTTGGAGAGGGTGTCGCGCGAATCGCGTTTCTGAGCTGGCGTTTCATTGTCGTGCGTGCAGTCCATGAAGAGGGCATGGACTGGAGTCGGCCGAATTTGCTTGATAATCTCTCGTGATAGATTGCCCTTTTCGCTGGCGGTGTCAGTGGTAGAAACTTCATCCACCTCAAAGCTGCCAATAGGTCGGCCACCATGTCTATGCACAAGTCGGCTCAATTCGGCAGTGCTCCATGCCTGCATGGCCTCACGAATAAGAGAACTCAGACCAAGACGTTTAACAAAGATGTAGTCCGTCTCTTCGGAACCGGAAAACAGCTCAGCGACCACATACAGATCTGGCCTCACCCGGCGAGCCTCATCAAGAATATGCTCCGCCACATGGATGGGCGTAGAATGGCAGTTGTCGATACGCAGGCCGACAAAATATTTGGCGAGCAGACGAGCGTACTTGGTCATATGCTCCCAGAGCCAAGGGCTGTCTTGCGGCTTAGAGCCATAGCGAAGCTTGACACAGTCACCCCAAATGATGACCTCGCGTCGGAGATAAACCTTGGATTGGGGTCCGGCGTTGTCGACCAGCGCATTACCACCCCAGACCCAGCCATTGTTCACGAGGGCCTTTTCTTCTGGCTTGAGCTTTGCGGTTGCCTCTGTCTTAGGGAGACGAGTAAAGTACGTTTCGATCAGCGGATTCTTCTTGTTAATTGGGCCGAGTTTGGGGCCGTGCTCATCCAGGCGGACATATTTCATCCTGTTAAACAGCTGCTCCAATGCTTCCTTGAT
Organism: Aphanocladium album; assembly: GCA_029218145.1. NCBI lineage: Eukaryota > Fungi > Ascomycota > Sordariomycetes > Hypocreales > Aphanocladium > Aphanocladium album. The sequence goes on along the minus strand of JARDXD010001005.1, from coordinate 22,844 downwards.
ATCGGTGTCATACTCTTCGTAAAATGGAACATTCAAAGCATCCAAAATTTTGATCATCTTTGCCCTGGCAGCGCCTTTGGTAGCAGAATGGCCATCGACCTGATAATTTCCGAGGGCAAAGGTGAGGACGGTCGCGCCAACTTGCGGGTCAACGGTTCGGCTGAATCGTAGCCCTAGACGATCAACGCCCTTGAGCCCAAATGCTCGGATAAAGGCAGCTTGGTCATCGATCTTCTGCTCTTTGAGTCCATCGAGAGAAAATGATTCTCCTCCCTCCTTGGGGGGAGCAAAAGTCTTTCCGTCTATCCAGGCTTGAACGATAGCATCGGCGGTGGGGTCGACTGCTAGCACATAGTACTCCCAGAGACGCAGGTCAGCAAGAACATTGTTCTTTACGGCCTCCATAATCTTGACGAGGTCATCTGCAGACTTTGGATCCGTTGGAAGGCCAAGCTCCTCGAGCTTGTCGCCGAGCTCCAGGAGCTTGGTGTCAAGTTCATAGGCAGATGTCAGCCAAGGCGCAGTGGCAAGGTTGTAGCCTGCATCCGGGTGCTGTTCTAGCCATTTCGTATTGCTGGCGGTGTGGTTCAAGACGATATCGGTCAAACTGAGCAGGGAGTGCTTCTTCTCCAGGCTGTCAATCATGCGCTTGACGTCGGCCTCGCCGTTGGGGAAGCAGGCGGGGTCCCAGCGGAGCTGGTCGTAGAGACTGTAAGGGGAGTTGGATTCACCGCGCACCTGCAACGGTGTAAAGTGAACCATGTTGTAGCCACGGCCGCTGATTCCAGCGAGATGGGCCTCCCAGTCCTGCGGATAACGGCCCATGAATTTGCTAATGATGGAGAAGACGGAAAGCGCCGGGAGCGGCAGGGCGCGGCCGTCGAGAGTGAGCCGAGGTGCGACATCGATGTAGTAGGTGGGAGTCTGCTTGAGCGACTCTTTGGCAGCTGTCTCTAGAGTCGGCCGCAGTTCGGGAAGCTCGGCGTAGGTGGTGTAGAAGGCAAAGGCGCCAGGTTCGTATATAGGTACGGAAATCTCAATGGGACAGTTAAAGTCGGGTTTCAAGCTGCAGGGGGTCAGTGAGAGGCCAATTGATGGTGCGTAGGCTGGGAGACACTAACGGAAACTGGCGAAACTTGTCACGGCGAAATTCCTGGCCCTTGTCGGGGATGTTGACCCAGAGACTGCCATTGCGACAGATGGAAGAAGCACCCTCAATGACAAAACGGACGGTGACGGGGTCTCTGGACTGAGGGGCGAGGTAAATGTACTCGCCAGCGACATCAGGCGAGCCATCGTCGTTGAGATGCAGCAAAAAAACCTCGCGAGACGTCATGGTGCGCGGGCTCATGATGGAGGAGGGGAAAAGTCGTGGGCAACAGCGCTGCCCCGCGGTAGATTTGACGTGGGTGCTGCTTGGAGCTTAGCTTGCCGTGTGCTGCAGGGGCGGCTGCATAGGATGACGCTTCGATCGCCTGGTGGGTAGGGTGCTGGACCAGGATCTAATGGGCGAGGAGGAGGAGTGGGAGGGATGGAAAAGAGAGGAGGAAGCTCAGATGAGGAGCATCGTGAGAATTGTAGGGACAATGGCGGTTTGGTGTGGCACACTGGAAAAATTGAGCCCAGACCCGAATGGTGGTGCAAATAGTATGGGCAGCTGGCAACGAGGTCAGAGGGGCAAACGCTCCGAACCAGCCGTGAGGCGCACTTGCATCGAGATGGGCCAGAAAGCTGCGACGGGCATTTGCAGCAGTTACAGGCGCTGACTTGGCAGCTACAGGGCGTCCCAAGTCGGTTTAGTGGACTCGAGCCGCTGTGGGCCTCTCAGATACGCCTCTGGGTCCAATATCGACAGGGGAGATGCACTGCACGCAGCGCTCATGGCACTCTAGGTACACTTTGCCCTCCATAGGTACTTGACATACCCTACAGCTTCAGCGTTTCGATCGCTAACCAATCCTATAACAAGCATCAACGTGAGGCTCAATTTCTGCCTCTAATAAACTATCTATCAATTCTATCCTGGAATCAAGATACTCTTTTATTTCCGCCCATCTACATTTACCGTCTTTCCCTCCTGCTTGTTGAGCCCCTCCACCACACACCTGCATCTCAACAAACACCCGCGCTACACAAATTCCCTCAAGCCATCACGATGACGCACTCGCACCAACACGCATGGGTACCACTTCGACATAAGCCAACGCCTGCCAACGGCCTCCCGTCTCCCTAATGAGCACCCTTGGAGTAGGAGAACTCGCCAGCCTTCATCGCGAGGTCCACCGCTCTCCTGCTTGCCTCCTCCATATCCTCCTGCGGCAGCCTCAGCGCCTTGTTCACCACCTTGTCCGAGAAATCACCCCCGCCGTCCTTGAAAAACGTGCGCGTGTACAGGCAGTGCGAGAAGCCCTTGTAGCCCTCCGGGCCGCCCAGCAGCTTCTTGCCCGCGTCGTACCGCTCCTGCGCGTCTACCTTTTCCACCGTCCAGTCCGCGTCCGTCGTGCCCAGCACCTTGTGGATGCTGTCCAGCATGTCCCGCTGGGAGGCGACAAAGCTCTGGATGAAGAGCGGCTTGTTGCGCCACTGCGACATGGTCGCGTCCTTGTCAGTCTCATCCTCGGGCATGATCTTGAGGCTCAAGAAAGCCGCCGCCGCCCGTCCGCATTGCAGCCACGTCGATGTGCAGATGGGCACCTCGCCGTCGCCAAAGAGAGTTGCTGATCGGTTGGGAATATCGATACCGTAGCAATTACTGCTCATCAGAGAAAACTCGTACCAAAAGGAGCAGTTCATTGTCGTCCATGACAGTCCGTTTTTCTCGGCGGCCTCAATGTTGGCATACACCCCGCGGCCTGTGAGGTTCTCATCCATGAGCTTCCGGTTCTCAATGTCAGTGCCATAACACGTTGGCATCACCCATGGCACGCCGGCCTTGGCAGCGGCGGACATGACAATAGCCTCGGCAGCAGCACCGCCAGAAACAGCCATGGAAATGATGAGAAACTCTTGTCCTTTGAGAGCTTGGACGAGAGACTCTTCGTCGGCATAATTCACAGGGGCTGTGATGATGCCCTTGGGCAGCTCGCTTTTGCTGCCGATGCGGGTGATGGCAGTGACGGTGTGCTTTCCGGTCTGGAGCAGGGCGTCTGCCATGTGCTTGCCGACATTACCACCGGCCTGTACTAATTAGCAAATGTGCATGATGCGAAAATTTTGCACACTTACGCCGACGATTGCGACCTTGCTAATGTAGTTCACAAAACCTGCCGCCTGGTTCTTTGCGTATTGAGCCATTGTAGTCGTGTAAGTGCTTTCTGCCAGATGACGTCAATTGAGTTAAAAAGAGCAGATGAGCTTGAACTTTGATGTCTCGATTGTTTAATGCAAAAAGTCAGTCATCATACTGAACCCAGGACTCTTATATACACGACATTGTAATTTCTTTTAATCCCTCTATATCCGAATCGCAATCGTTGACTGCAGTTCTGGGTAGAGCCTCCTCCGAAGCACACTTCCCAAACGAGCAATTCTGGCAGGGCCAGAACATTGCCCATTTGAGCCTAGCGCACAGGTTGCTCTGAAGAAGTTAACTCCGAGCTCTCGGCCGCCCCCAAGCTGACAAGCTGCTTCGTGCACCACGAAGATGTTGGTAAAAAGTAATGACCGAAATTGCTGATGAACTTTTACACATTTGCGTGCATTGTGGAGCTTCGCTTCAGCAGCTCTAAGTTGAGTGTTGTGAATATCCGCTTGTCTTAAGGCCAATGGACATGGTGCGATCTATCGTCACGGTTCGCAATGTAACACTATTTAGAACATTGTTGCTTCGACAGGAAGTAGCAACTTTATCTGTTAATAAGCTAGACTCGAGATCCGTGTTAATGAAGCCATCGGAAACCATTGTATGAATCTAGGTGGCTAGCTGTGCTTTCCAAGCCGCAAGCTTATTAACATGATTGGTGCCTTATTGTAAAACGTGTTGTCCTCGGCTGGCTTGGTGGCATTTATCGAGACAGCTCTGGATGAACCTGACTTTTAATCAAGGAATTCGGCATCAAATTCACATATTTCAACGCATTATTGCGGTTGGCCGCATAGTAAATATCTCGTGGCGGCACTAGTCATTACTCACGTACGTTCCATCTCGGCCGAGCATCAGGTCATTACCAGCCGCTCACTGCTCCGTGCTCGCAGCCAGACGCCTCCAAAACGCGCACTTGTCGTTCTGCTCCTTGGGCACCGACTCCATCGCCGTATTGTTCGTCTCCAGCCTTATGCGCTGCCCCCCCTCGCCCGTGCCCCACGGCTGCCACTCGGGCGCCTGCCTCACCCTGTGCGTGTTGGGGTCGAGCGCCCTCACAAAGGAGATCCAGTAGTGCCGGACAATGGGTACCTCGGCCGCGTTGGTGGTGTTATCCGACTTGGGCTCCTCCTCGACGTACCGCTCGGGGCCAAAGATGGTCCACCACTCCTGGTCGTGGTGCACGCCGAGCCCGCGGGCCACCGTCTCCGGGTCCATGACGTTGTAGCGGTAGTTCCACACCTGGGACGCGTTGTGGTAGCGCGCGAGCGCCGACGTGATCTCGTTGCCGGGGCAGGTGAAGCACATGTCGCCGTATGCCGCGCTGACGGAGGGAAAGTACGCGGCGTGCTTTGGCAGAGCGTCCATCTTGGGATACATGTCGTTGACCTCTTTGAGCTGCTGGGACGAGAGGTTCGGGTAGTTGTTCTTCATAAAGGACGACATTTCGGAGGCGGAGGTGGCGTTGGGTGCGTATTGCGAGCCTTCGTTGGTGTCGTCGCCGATGAGCGCCGGCACGCGGATAAAACTGCCCTTCTCAAAGAGGTTGTAGAACCGGTCCGGCACCAAGCTGCCGTCAATGACCGGCAGCCAGTAGAACAGCGGAGGCACCGGCTTGTCCTTGTCTCCGTCGGGGAACGGCAGCGACTGGCTGGCGTTCTGGAAACGGGCGATGTCCACGGAGCGAAGGCAGTCGAGCGTGGGGCAGTTCGTCTTGGTCAGCAGCTGCACGTACTGAGATTCCATCTCCGCGACGGTCCTCTGTGGCGGCCAGAAGGAGTCCTGCACCATGACGCCCGCGAACAGCTCATTGTCCTGGCGGGCTTCGTAGGCTGTGAGGTGATAGGCGACAGAGATGGCGCCGGCTGATGCGCCGTGAATGACTACCCGCGATGGATCTCCTCCAAACTGCGATTCATCTCGTCAGCCGTTGTTTCGTCGCAAGCTTGACCCGGCCCCCCACGGCGTGTGCAGTGATCGACTCAACAGCAGGGGTGTCTTACCTTGTGGATGTAGCTCTGCACCCAGTGCAGCAGCTTTCTCTGATCCAAAAGTCCCACATTTAGGTCGCCATCCTGTCTGACCTGCTCGCTGGCGAGGAATCCGAGGGCGCCGACTCGGTAGGTGAACTCGACAAAGACGATGTCGCTGGCCGACTCCTTGACCAGACGCGTCTCGTTGAAGTTGTACCAGGCGTCGTTGGCGAAGCCACCGCCCGTGATCCAGACCCAGACTGGGAGCTTGGACTTTTCCGTGGCATTGGAGGGCTTGAAGATGTTCACAAACAAGCAGTCCTCAGCCGCCATGGGGCCTGGCTGCTCGGGCTCTCCTGTGCTCTCGGCGACGCCAAGACAGTTGGCGCGGTACTGGTAATTCGCGGATCAGTACTCGATTGATCGATTGATTGCAATTAGAGAGCCATGTTTGAAGGAATATCTTACCTTGGTCGCATCCTGCACTTCAAATTCCGAGGATGGATCCTCTGGGGCACGGAATCGTCGATTTCCGATCGGTGGCTTGGCGTATCGGACGCCCAGGAATTCATCAACACCGCTGCCAGGCCGGTTTCCCTGGTATTTGGCGTAGCCCAGGTCGACAATGGGGCCCCCAGAAGACACATCCGACGCATTTTGCCGTCTGTCAATTGTTTGACCAGCAACGACCGCCGTGAGACAGCCAAGGACTAGCGCCACTCGCCCGTGAACCATGATGGGAAGCAATGGCAGTTGAGTTTGTTCAACGAATATGCTGTTTCTGGCGCCACAGAGCGGGGGATGAAAGCTGATGCAGGGAAGAGAGTTGAAAGAATTCTGTGCACCTGTCTGGATCAGTGATGCAACATTAGAGCGGTATCGGGCGAGGGGTAGCTCCGGCCTTACTGCGTCATCTCGCTTCTTCCATTGTGCTAGGTACTTTTCAGGAATCGATCGGACCTACTCTTGTTTCCTCGCATACGCCATGCATGCGCCAGCGACTTTCAGCGGGCGGTCACACTCTGGGAGTCTAGGGTCGGCTGAATAATCCCAATTCTCTATCAAGCACACGCAAGTGTAATATTACAACATACAGTAGCTCGCTAATTAATTATTAGAAAAATTGCTACGACAGCAGAAAAGCTAATGCGGGGAGCCCGAAAATCTGGACGGCAGCCTGTGGCTGTGGCTAATTTATAGTTAGGCAATGCCGTCTCCCAACTAGCTTGCTCTAACCCGCTATTTCACCGCTACAATTAATCTAAAAGCCACGCTTTTACTGTGGCGCCAGTTGGATTCATCAACAATGACTGGTAAATTTTCTAATGAAAGGATGAAGATGATTTCATATCAATAGCCAGTGCAGGCTCATATTAATTGCAAATGCGGCGTCTATGAGGCGATGTAAGGTAATTGAAGTGAGATGTTGCTATTCGCACGATTTCCGTAGCCAAAGAACAATAGCGCAATAGCGGCCACAAAACATACTCATCTGTCCTTGGGGCTTCGGAACAAAGCGATCGGACACCTCCATCATTTCCAAATGGGGTAGCGAACGCGTAGTCAAGTTTTGGGCTGGGCCAATGGTAGCATGATAAACTTGCGCGCCTGTAAGCCTTAGATCCGGTGCAGGTCGGAAGCTTCTCCAACACCAAAGACTGACATTCTTATAAGTAGCCATCAAATACAGTACAGAAACGACACCCATCACTCACAGAAACCATTAGAGATTACAACAAAATCCAAAATCACACCCGATTAACCTTGAACGAGCCCAAAATGTCCGACTTTGACCTTTCCAACCCTACCCGCACCATCCACGTCGGTGTCGTCCTCTGCAACAGGTCAGTCTCGTCAGCCCCACAGCGGTCACTCTACTAATGCTGACTTACACGCAGCGTCACGGAGGCTCTTGATGTTGTGCCTGTCGACCTTCTCCATGGTATCAGCACCAACTTCATCAAGGATATGCCCAGTCTCATCCCGGAGCCTTTCAAAAACAAGGGTCTCCCTATCGAATTCCATTGGGTCTCTGAAAATGGCTCAAAAGAGACTCGCAAGCTGACTAGCGGCGTCACTCTCACCCCAACCGTACGTCATTTCTGTCCTTTCCTGTCCTGGTCTCTCTCTTGCTGCAAATACTTTTTCAAAATACTCATTCTATTTCTCAGGACTCGTTTGCCGACTGTCCTCCGTTGGACATTGTCCTCATCGGCGCCCATCACATCGACTACGTCACCACGGACGCCGAATGTGCCTTCATCCGAAAGGCGTACTCGACCTGCTCCGCCTTCATGACTGTCTGCGGCGGCATCCTGATTGCCGTCGAAGCCGGCCTCGTGTCCGGCAAGACCGTCACCGGCCCACGCTTCATGTTCCCCCAGCTGCGCGCCGCCGCCCCCGACGCCACCTGGATCGAGAAGCGCTACGTGCAGGACGGCAAGCTCTGGACCAGCGGCGCCCTGCACAACGGCTTGGACATGATGGCCGCATTCATGAGGCAAACTTGGGGTGCCGAGGTTCAAGGCCCAAACTTGGTCGAGTGGGGTCTGGTCTTGGGCAGTGGTCTGAACAGAGACATTGACTACAAGGACGAGCCTCTTCTTGCCGGCATGCAGGTGGCATAGATGTAGGATATGTGTATATTGCATTTGCCGAGCCGTCATTTAAGCACGGTCTAGACAGTCTAAGAATAGATTCTACTCTATATGCATCTAAATACGCTAGTTGTAATGCAAACGCAATTTGTGACACCACTACCAGGTGAAGTGCTCTTCAAAATATTCTATAGCAAAAGGGGCATGCGCTAATGCATCAACAACCGCTCGCCTCGAATCATCAGCCATACCTGCGGGACCGCATGCCACCACAGCGAGGCGCTCGATCTCCTGATCGGCCAGCTTGGATGCCACGATGCTACCAATGTCCGGCCGGCCGTAGTGCTCATTGGCCCTATCTGAGATTCCGTGTAGGAGGTTGTGGCCGCGTGACGGACCGTATATGTTTACCGACAGGTGTTCGTTTGTCAGAGCATCCGCCATATCGTTGATCAGCACATCTCTGGCGAAGGCTGGCTCGCGCACAGCCCAGTGTATGTCCACCGAAACCATGCTTTGCGTCTTGTTTGTCAAGAGATCCAAGTATGACAATGGGAGAACAACGCCACTGCCTCCAACTATAAACAAAACGTGGCTAAACCTCTCCAATGGCAGGGTACTGCCGTATGGACCATCAACCAACAAGCGTACGGGTGATGTCTCCGGCTGGGCAACAGCCAATTCTTTGAGACGGTCGGTAAAGCTATCGTATGGTCGGACGAGAAACGTCATGGATGGAGTTTCTTGACTCAATTTGACTTCTGTTTCTTCGATATCCTGTGCGTCCTCACCCGTCTCTAGCAGCGGCATCTGCTCAGCTTGAGCGTCCCCGCCCTGGGAGACGCTCGCAACTGTGAATGGGTGGCTCTCCCAGCTGCGCGAGACGTCGAGCACAGAAAGATAATAAAACGTTCCTGGACTGACTTTATATATCGTTTGTTCCGCTGGAACTTGCAGGCGCAGAATATTGGAGGACTCGTTGTATGTTACCGATGCTGGCGTCGACCAACACTTGGGCTTAAACACAAGAACGCGGACGAGACGAAGTACTCGATCGAGTATCCATATGACAAGCGGGACCCAAAATAAAGCGTCATACTCGCCATTGAAGATTGAAACATGACCAAGCATGGTTCCCAAAATAATGACGGACATGACAATGTGCAAGACCAGGAACAGCTCGTATTTCTCACGCCTCATCCAGTAAACGGAGCAAGCGAGCAGCAGACACATGACCACGGTCGCAATCTCACCGGCACACCACCACCACTTCACCCACCATGAGGCAAAGTACTTCCAGCCACCCTGCCTCCAAATCAAAACCGTGTAGCCGACTGAGTGGATCACAGCCTGGAGCGTCGCAATGCGCGCCACCCAACGGTGAAAGTTGTTGTAGGCGCCAAAGTCCCATCCGGTGAGCCACATGGCGACGTTGTTGCGCATTCCAAACAGCCATATCGCGGGAAAATTGGCAAATGAAATGATGCCCGTGCGATCCGAGACGTAGCGGAATATTTGCTGCTCCGTCGTTGGGAAGCTGGTCAGGTAAGCAATTGCCTGAATAGGTAGAGCTCAGATTATCAAGGAGATACTCACTAAAGATTAACGGCCGTCAGGCGATAGCCATGAATGCTGCACGCGATGTTCAGAATTAGAAAGGCCGTCAACGTCAGGGTTTGGATGCGTGTCGGAATCGTGCACCACCAGATACTCTGCGCGCAGCGGTGACCGAATGTAGCTGGAAGAATCACTTTCCGCTGCAGCCAGTTCTTTGCGGAGCCAAGCACTCCAATTGGACGCGACTGTTGACTCTTTGGGCGCAGCTTGTACGCGACGGCTATGAAGAGCCGATAAGCGGTGCCAAATATGACCACGACTGCCCAGAATTGCATCATGACCAGCCTACGCAACATTAGTATCAACAAATTCATCAAACGGCTTAAAAACAATTACCCATATGCATTATGATAATGTTTCACATATTCCCACGCATCCTATCGACTTGTTAACCCCGGCTTCATCACGCTTAGCAGGCAAATTAGCTCACCAAAGTCGCGTACCACGCCGCGAAGAGCGCGCTGGCCGGAATCATCAACTGCTCGACCTTTTCATCGGGCGCAAACTTGTCGTCTTGGTGCACACGCTCCATCTCGCCAATCTGCTCGCGCGTGTACCCGGCGACAATGTCCAGCGGCGGAATGCTCACGCCCGCCTGCGCGAGACATGTTTCATACAATTCTTCGTAGGCCTGGTCCCTGGCCTCGGGGAGGCAGTACAAGCGAAGACATAAAAACGTCGATCGCAGCTCCAGCCGGCTCGTGCACAGTTTCTGCGCCGCAGATGTGCCGTGGGGAACGTCGCCAAAGGGGACCTGCCAGAGGCTGTCCTTGCAGGACTGCAGGCACAACGGACCGTCCGGCGCCCACGCCGAGCTGTTGGTACCCGTGCGCGCGACAGCGCCGAGCGGCAGCAACAACATCAGCAGTAGCCCAAGAGGCGCGAGGGCCGACGACGGGCGTCTCATTTCGTTGACCTGCTCGTGCAACTTTCGGCGCGACTACTTGTCTGCCCTGTTCCGTCGAATTTAGGGGAGACCGGTCATGCCGTTGCAGAAACGGGGTTCAGAGGTTGAGCGAAATTTATCAGATCCTCTACGCCAAGATAAGATCCTCAGTGGGTCCCGTGAATAACACGCATGACGTGAACCTGACAAATAATAGGTTCGAGCTTTGCTCGGAACAAGCTTGTTGCGCTTTATCATGTAGCAGCCATTTTCGTAATTGTTATGATGATAACTATAGGCTGCATGCGACGCGGAAGAAGTCTGCAATACACTGGAGGCGACCTCTTGCCGTGAGGATAGCTTGACTCCTAATTATGAGTGAGCTAAAACATTATCAGCTTCGCAACTTGGGCCGTTTATCTCTGAAGCTCATCAAGCAACTCGAGGTTTCAATGTTAGGACCTCATGAAGTCAGGCAAGTGCGTCATGACAATCCGCCGGGCCTGTCCTGGGGAACGTTAGCGCCAGCAGCATACATTTGTAGGGAGGTTATGGTACATCATGCTCAATGGCGTGCCTCATTCTCTTGCGCCTTCTTTTTTTTAAGCCTTTGCATCGAAACCTGATGGGTACGCGCCTTGCTGCGCGAGGCCACGACTTTGTGTAACCCTGTTTCACCGACTATGATTCCATAGTAAATCTCTCACACACTTTGGCCACGCAGCTTTATTTCATTTTCGTTCGCAAGGATAAACCAATCCCCGCTTGATAGCATGCCTCTAGATCTGTGCATTAACCCATGCGTATTAAGTCCTCGACATCGCCACCATCCACCGACTACTGGTCAGCCACTCAGAATCCGAATACAGGGCTCACTGGTCACAATAAAGAGAACGATACCTAACGCTCCATGGGGTAATGTTACCAGTTTCCCACAGCCGGGAGCCATCAAACTCGCTAGACTTACATATCAAGCACTATGCGGCCCAGTGGAAAGCGATGGGGTGCAGCTCAGAGTGCGTGACGAGTACTTGGCTTGGGTCATGAAAGGCAAGAGGCCACTCAACCAAGGTGCCTGCCAGAATCATCGTTTCCGTATAATCTAACACTCCTTTGCAGCCACATAGATTACTATGGCTTTACTTTTGACTATCTTGTTCTTGATGATGACTCGGACCCTGAAGTTCTGTTCATCAACATTATCGAGCTGGCGGTCGAGGAGGGGTATTACTCTGGGGGAGAACAGTTCGCCAACGACCTTTTACTCTTCTCTGTCGACAAGTCAGCCTATGCGGGTAAGAAGGTCTTGGCTGTGCCAAGATGCTGCCAACTTAAGAAAGGGAAGACTGATCGAAAGCTCGCCAATGATTCTGTAGTGGAGAAAGACATTCGACTTGCCGACAGGAGAGATCGTCTTCACTTTTGATCATGTAATCGATTTCCAGTAGCCAGGAATATATCACTGTTTTCTACCAGTCAAATGGCAAACTGCAACTTGGCCAAAAGAAAACGCGTTTTTCGGCCATGGATGCGCGATACAAATCCCCGCGATTGGCCTCGCGTTTTAGATGATTACGGTTAGTGCCTTACACAAGGCACCCTAATAAGGCGGCCTCCCTTTCCCAAGGCTGGAAGCAGCCTCAGCCTTATATAAATCCATGGAAGCGCGTCCCTCATCCCCTAATTTCCGGGCCAAGAAAAAGCAAATCCGAGAACATGGAGAAGAAAGCTGAGGTCGCTGTTCATAGCGGCTCCGTGCCAGAAATAGACACGAGCCGAGATCGCTTCCTAGCGGCCGCAGGATGTCGACAAAAGCTGCTGGATACTATCAGCGCGACCCAGCATGCTAAAGCAACATTGTATCAGACCCGTATGGACTTGCTCACTCTCGGGGGCAATAAAGAAACAGGAAACATATTCGAAAGGGCCGACAAACTGAAGGAGACGGCCGACCGGGAGAAAGAAGAGTGGATGAAGCTCAAGGGTAGCAAGCTCAAGAAGTTGTTCCACGGGGCAGCATACGCCGCACAGCTGAAAAAGGAGGAAAACGACTATTATGAGGCATATGAATGGCAGCTTCGAGCTGAGGCTGAAGCCGAACAGATATCAAAGCAACTTGTTGAGCTGCGAAAGCAGAAAGACATTTTGCTGAAGCAGGTGGAGGAGCACAGGGAAGCGCAAGTGCAGTTGCTCGACCTCTATAAAGAGATATTTGATGGCCCGACGCCAAATTACCCTGAAGAGGACGAAATGGAAGCCGAATTAAATGCACTCCAAGAGGTATGCGATGCGGTACGGTTGAATTTACACATTCTAAATTTGCTAGGCTTTCGATACCGTACAAGGTAAAATTACCCACACGTACAATGTCTGCGAAGTTCTCGGTCCTGCCCGTGGTGCCGTCAACGGGGCACTGTCAGTGGCAAACAAGTCTTACGACGAGGCTCTGTCCAACATTGGCAACATGACGCTCAACCTGGTCGGTGACATGTTGAAGCCCGACTACGTGCCATCAGCCGTGGACCGACCACCGAATATAACAACGTACGACGCCACGGGCGGTACGTTGGAGAGGATCAGACGATGTCTCGCGGTCGCAGACCAGAGCATGGCCGCGGCGCAGCGCCTCGAGCCAAGTGTCATGGCCCACGTGCTGCCGCAGATTGACCCCGAGAACAAAGCCCGCCATACCGGCCGCATCGAGCGGTTCATCAACGCACCGCTGACCGACCTCATATTTTACCAAGAAATTGACGAAGCTGGCGCGGCGTTGGAGACGGTGGCCAAGGTTGTGACTGAAGAGGTGGACCGATGGGATGCAAAGCTGGAGTCGCTGCGAGAGGAGAGGAAGCCGATTGAGGAGAAATTGAAGCTCTGCCGAGATGACTTGCATGAGCTGCGTGCGAGATTGTTTGACGATGCAACGTGCCCACCGCCGCTGTACACAAGCAAGCCGCTGAAGGAAGAAGCAGCTAAGGAAAACGAGAAGAACAGTGAGAAGGAGGCAGGAAGTGAAGACCGGTAATAGAATCACGAATGGGAAACCAAATGTATGGCAATGTGCAGTGCTTAGATTGATATACACGCGTTATACATGACTAGCTATGGGGTTGTACAGTTATATACTCGAAATTCGAGCGAGGCGAAGAAGCCGATCGACTTTCTATTTAGATGGCGTCCTTACAGAGAACGGCCTGGCCGAGCTTTTTTTTTGTTGTTGGCAAAACAGAATGACAAAGAGTTGGACTAGAGAGAATGAACTTACAATGGGGATAACGCAGCAGCGAGCAGCGCCGCCAGTCTTGGCGCAGATCTGGCTGGCGTGGTTGGCATCGTGGGGGACCTCAGTAACTGCCTTGTGTTAGTCAAAATACTCACAGCCACGTCAAATTTCCAAGATGGAAAGAGGGTCTCGGGATGGCAAACTTACTAGTCTTGCAGTCCAGAGCAGCAACGCCGAGAATGTCAGTAGCGCAGCACTGGATATTGGTGTAGAGGCCGTACTCGCAGACGATTCTGTTCGTGCGGGCCTCGAGCTCAGCTGGCATAGCCATGGCGGCAGCGAAGAGGGAGGCAATGACGGCGAACTGCATCTTGACTGATTGTATGTCTCAAAAAAGAGAGGGAGAAATTAAAGATTAAGGTGTAGAAGGAAGGTTGGAAGAGTGATGAATTGGCTTGTGAGTGATGAGGAATGAATCGTGGTGAACGACGGGATTTCGAGCTCTCTTTATACCCATCGTCGATTCTCGTCCACAGTTGGAATGAGAGGTGACCATCTTGAGCGACCAGCAGCAACAGCTTGGACATTGCCTAGTTTGATTGCGCTGTCTCAATGGCCAGAAGCAACCCGATGATGGGGACAGCCAATGTGGAAATTTGGAGGTGTAGCCGCCGCTATTGTTTTCTTGTCCCCAAGGGAGAGAGCTGGGGCCAGTCGTCCGTACGAGCGCCACCACGGGTGTCCACGATCTGGCTCCAAGAATCGAAGCTAGAAAGTCCGACCTGAGAGAACAAGATACGAAAGAGTGGCCAAGAACCCAGCTTGATCTAGCCTTGTGTTTGAGACAATTGGGGCAAATTGCAACCTCGCTCGGCCCGCAGCTGCGGGAGACAACCTGGAGAGCTTCGCTCGCATCACAGCGCAGGGGTGATATGACATGATAGAAATCAAGTTTCGTCTGATAGCCAGCCAATTATAGGACCTACATCCCAGCTTGTGAAAAGGTGCTTTACAGTTACCGCGTGTGCCTGGCGATCGGCCGTAGCACAACGGAAGTGACTGGCTGTGACTGCCGGATCATCACCTCACGCGACGGGCTTTCGCACGAAAGGCGCACATCATCCGCCATTCATTTCATTAAATTTTATCTTCGTTCAAAAAACCATCTCATGTTAGAGAAATTTCCACATTTTTTCAAACAAGACGCGTCCGGGATCACGCTTCTGCTGGCACAGAAACGCAACTGCCAAGGCCAACCTCCCTTTCTTTACGATGTCTCGAGTCTCGGTTGCTCAAAAGTCGGGTCGCCAGCACCCAAAGGCTGCGACATGCAAGACAATGGCGCATTTTGTGGAGGCGACCTTTCTCCTGTCATCTTTTCCTTGTTTTGCTTTTTTTAATCCTTCTTTCGATAGGTGTGGCTGATCGCGTGGAGCTGCGTGGCAGAGCACTCCAATCTTTTCACGTCCTTGCATGGAGGAACTTTACATGTCAGATGCCTCGGAAATTTGCCAGACACCGAGTGGAAAATAGCAATAATTGCCTCTCCTTTCTTAAACAATATCGTTTCAAGAAACCGGCACGCTTCTGGGTTTTTGTGACTGTATTAAAATTAAGTGCGCCGCCTTTCGCGCCCTACCTGTTGCTCAGACTGACTCATCTGCAAGTAATAAATCGACGTGAGGAAGCAACAAACTGTCTGGATCAGTCTTTGTTGGCAGAGACCAGGGTCAATTTGCCTTGCAGGACAGGGATCTGGTGCCGAGAGGCGAACAAATAGTCTCGCTAGGTGCTGCAAGTAGGGTTCTCGTCTTCCCCAGCTGAATCGGATAGGAGACAGGCTTGGGCCCGGATGGAGCAGCGCGTCTAAGACATAATGTTTCGGTACTGCAAGGGCGGCGCTGGGAGCTTGACCGTGGGGTGCATGAGCAGCAATTACCACCAGTTCTCTCCCAGCCTGCTAACCCGCCTTTTGATTTACCAGGGGGTCCAGATCTGGCGCTAACGGAGTCGGATAGGGGACCTGCCACATGTGCTTGAATGCAACGCCGATGGGCTGACTTAAGTGCTTGGCCTCTGCAGCTAGCTGCGTCTCTCGTTATTTGATGTAACTATGGTGGGCAAATTACTTCCTGCTGGTATCTTTACAACCAGGAGAGCTCATCAATTTACCCTAAAGCAACACCTGAAGATCAAAATGCGTTCTAACAACTACAGCAAACTTTTAAAAGTCAACCGAAGTAGCGAGACTAGAATTCAACTTCTAAAACGCACGCCTCAAAAAAAATCGCTTTTTTTCCCTATGAAAAAAGTTGTTTCTATTGGCACAATGGACAGTGGGCTCTCTTTTAAAAAGTCCTGCCAGCAACTATCGCTGCAATCGAATGAAACAAATTGTTCACCATTATATTACGTACTTAATACAGATATCTCTGTATCTTTGTAAAACTGGCTATAGGCACACAGGCTTGAGCCTTCTTTATCAGTGCGCGTAGCATTTCTTTATCCTCTTCCACCGTTGCCGACTTGCACGCTTGTCGCAAGGGATTCAAGGTATACGCAGCATAATTTGGCTTCTCTGTCAAGTTCATGCCGCCTATGCAGTCAATTATGTGGTGGACCGATGCTCGAATAGCTCGTGTGAGCGGTGTCTTGGCGGTGTGCATGCACAGGTGCAGCTGCAGCAGCGCCACATGATGATAGGCCTCGTCCAGCAGCCAGAGGTCTCGGTTGGCCTCGGCGGAGAGAGTCGCATGGTCTTGGATGATACCTGAGCGCCGGCGGAGCGACGTAATCACAGCGTTGAGAAGACGAATGTAGTCGAAATATACCTGGCTGAACACGTCGTGAATTAGAGTCTTGTCAGCATTGTGTCTGCGACAAAACTCCCGAATACGCTCCAGAAGGGGACTCAGCGATGGCGAAATGCCAGACAGATCGCAGATGCAATTCGGCGCTGATGTCCAGTCGTGCTCTCTGGCGGATTTAATATCGCCAGAGTCGCTGTTGAAGGTGATGAGCTTGAGAAAGCGACACCACCGTCGAAGGCATTCCGATTGACTCGTGATGTGATGCTGTTTCAGTTGCTCTCGTAAAGCCAGCGCTCCGTCGAGGTAGACATGCCACGTCTTTGGAGCTCCAAACGAGAACATATTGCCTACCGAAAGTAACAAACTTGCCGCAACAGCAATCAGAGCGCCGCCGCCATCCAATGGCGTATTTAGGCTCTCCCTGAGCTGGCGAACAGCAGAAAGACACATTTTCGTGGCCTTTTGCCCATCTATTGGATCTGTAGTAACGGAGGATCGATACGATAGCGATAGAGAGAGGACTGCGGCCAGAGCACACTGATTGGTGTACGCTATTGGCAGCATGGTAGCGCAGAATTCTTGCACCCTGTATGGATTGGTGCAGATGGTCGGGCAAAGTCCATGCTGAAAGTACTCTAACAGGCCTCTATGCTCTGGCAAAAGTTGAACAAGGCCTGGCGGGGTGAGTGCATATGTGACGACATCATCGCAGTGTCCTTTGCTAGGCGCCGATACTTGCAGCTCGTTTGGTATATCTGGACTGGGAGAAGTGTCGCCTTCACTAGCCACCAAAGTGACGTTGGACTCAGGGCTGTGCACGATTGTCTGTCGGTTCTGCTGCATGCGAGCCAGACGATTGGATTTACGGCTCGACCTGCTAGCAGAAACACGAATGGGAGGGTTCTGACATTTCATAGCTCGGCCTTGGCCATCTGGAATTAGTTAGAATGTTTCCATGAACAGTCGACGCGGGGACGTGTTCAGACGCAAGGCGAGGCCAAGCAAGCGACGGGCACAGGAGGAGCAGTGTGTAGAGGGTAATGAAGAGGAGAAAAAGACGCAACAAGTATAATAGACAACCAATTGCTTGTCACGGCATACAGCACCACGAATTTATCATTTCGAATATTTTCAGACGAAAGAAAGTTATGGTGACTCACAGCTAGTCTCGCGGCCAAGTAGCCGCCTACTTCGCCGCTGAGCTCCGGCAGCGGTACCGGAAGAATTCAACTCGTCGGCCATTGCGCGTGCCAAGCTATGTGTTCTTGTTTGCAACATACAAGTTGTCTTCGCAGGGTCCGTTGTGCCTGATGGATTTGGCGCCACTACAACCGCGGAACTCTGTTTTTCGCAGTGCGAGGCTCACGCAGAATGGTGGGGTTTCTCCGTGGAGGCTCGTTTCAACATGGCCCAATCGACATTCTCAGCCTCAGCGGCCACGTGAAAGCAAAGCCTAGAGTCCTAGACCATGCGATCGAGTTGAAACTTCGATGCGCTAACGGTAGTTGACTTTACCCACCAACCGTTCGGGAGGCGGTAGCTGGTCGGAATTGGATTGCGCTCAGGGCCATACTCGTGATGCCAGTACAGGTATATAAACCGGCCAACATTGCCATTTTATGAGTAAATGCGATGCATTAAATTCAATTTACTTGATCATTTGCGATATAAAAACTCGTCACAACCAATTACCTATTGCTCCAGCAATAGGCTTCATTGTCGTCATGGGCAGACTCCCTTATCCCAACTTCCACTCGGCGCTGGACTCTCCCAAGCACGAGACGCTCAACGTGTTCAAGATTCTCTCCTACAATCCCGCGACCGTCAACCACTGGATCAACATTGGCCATGCGCACTTCAAAGACTTCTCCCTGTCTAAGCGGGAGCGGGAGCTCCTCATCCTCCTCACCACGGCCAAGTTCAGGTCCACGTACGAGTGGACGCACCACGCGCGCGTGTCCGACAAATTTGGCATCAGCGACAGGCAGCGAAGCGAGATTGCAGCGGCCGGTCGATGCGCCCAGTACTTTGGCGGCGGTCTGTTCGATGCCGGCGCCGGCTTCAGTGAGAAAGACGTGACCCTGCTTGCGCTTCTGGAGACCATCATCGAGCAGCCGTATGTTGCTAACGAGCTGTGGGCGAAAGCGAAAAGGACCTTTTCAGAGAGAGAAATTGTGGAAATCATTTCTGTGCAGGTATGAACTAGTCTTGAATCGATGTTTGGCCATCTACGTGCTGGCAGCGACTAACTGCCATTTTTAGGGATTCTATTATATGTTGTCGCGATTGACGACCGTTTTGGAAATTGACCTAGAGGACCATGTGAAACCAAAGCTCTGAATATATTCCAAATCGGTGCATTTTTATTGGCTCGCATCAGCCGTGCATCTACCGAAGCCAAGCAAGCTGGCGCATTTCTGTCGATGTTAGTTTTTATCCGAAATACGCAGGTACTCAGACAAATTGCCCCATACAATCAGAACGGCAAAGTGATGCTTTAAGAAAAATAAGTCAATTATAATTAACGCTTTATTTCTGTGCCGTCCGCGTAGTACAGAGATGTGTACGAGATGCTGCCGTCAGACGACAGCCTGCGCGCGCGCCTCTAACCGGTCATCGCTCCCCAACCCTCTGTGCTTGTGCGGCGTAGCCTCGGCAGATGATGTGCGTGAGGTATCTTGTTGAAAGAAGTATTCATAATGAAAGCGACAACTATCACTGCACCAACACAAGACCTACTAATTCAAGCCCAACTGCGACTGTGCACAACTCATTTCCAAGGGAGAGCTTGTGAGCGCACATAAGACATTGGTGGCTTGACAGCTGGCCGTGATTTAAAGCAGGGAGATGGAAATGACGTGCGTTTATAAAAGGCCCCTGTCCCCGCGACGCACGCGACAGCACGCACTGGCAGGCAGCTACACGCGTCGGTTCATCTCGACCGCGCCATGTTTCCATCTACGACACACATGCAAAAGACGTGGTGCCTGGGACGGACTCTTGATGAGGCGAGCACTCCGGCTCCGACCAGGGGAGGGGCGCTCTGTCCACATTGCTGGGCATTTTGTCCGTCACGCAAGCACGGCTTACAAGATCTGACCCGTATCGCTACACGACGGTAGCCGATCAAGTTTGCACCAAACGGATACAAAAAAACACATGCTTCTTAACAGCAGGCCGCAATTCCCCTGCGATTGAGAGAACCCCGCGTAGCTAGCTTTTTGGAGCCGACCAACGCCTCCGCACCCGCTGAGAATTGCCCCGATTCCCGACTCCGCCTTGCCCCCGCGCCGCCACGCCCCTGCGCACGCACTGG
Source organism: Aphanocladium album (assembly GCA_029218145.1). Taxonomy (NCBI): domain Eukaryota; kingdom Fungi; phylum Ascomycota; class Sordariomycetes; order Hypocreales; genus Aphanocladium; species Aphanocladium album. Next base: position 3,121 of record JARDXD010001005.1, on the reverse strand, counting down.
GTCGGCCAGCACAAGCTCGACGAGCTGCTCTCCAAGCTCGTCATCTTCTTCTGGCCCGTCGCCAGCTTCCTGCACCCGGCCCTGTTCCTGCACTCGCTCGCCTTCTCCGGCACCTTTGCCGCGGGCTGGACGCTCGTGACGCTCGAGACCTGGCGCAACGGCAACGCCTGGACGCTGTCTGGCTTGTAAGTCACCACCACAACACACCACACCACACTCTTCTGATAGCCCACCACCAAAAAAAAAAAAGGATTCCGACTCACAATTCTCCAGCTCTGTCCACCTAGGTCTCATCGCGCAGGTCCTCACCTTTGCCTTTGCCACGCCCGTCTACGGCTTCGTGCACCTCCTCACCAGCCGCACCGCCTCGACCCCCTCGCGCGGCAACATGCGCATCCCCTATGCGGTCCTCAAGTCGCTGCCCCTCGTCTTCCTCGTCGGCAACGCCGTGCCCAGCCTGGCCATGGTCCTGCCCTACAGCGCGACCAACACCGTCGCCGTCAAGCAGCTCCTCACGGCCGTCTGGCAGCCGTGGCCCGCGTACACGGCGTTTGGCCTCACCGCCGCGCACTTCCTCCTCGGCGGCGTCTTCACCTCGGGCGACGCCGGCACGCTCGACGGCCGCAAGAAGTCGGCCTCGGCGATCCGCTACATTTACGCCATCGCCTTTGGCAACGCCGCCCTGTCCCACCTCATCGCCGCCACCGTGAGCGTCGGCACCGTCGTCGCGCCCAAGGTCTTCCACGTCGACTACGTCTCCGTGCTGCACCCGGCCAAGATCCTCGAGGCCGTGCTGCCGTGGGCCGAGAACCCCGTTGCCCAGATCAAGACGCTGGGCGACGGCGTGCACGTCTTTCTGGGCTGGGACTACAAGATTGGCACCGCGTCGCTGCTTCTGTGGGCGGTCGTCTTGTATGCGCGCGCGCATGTGCACTACGAGGGCAAGTGTGTCAGCCTGCTGCCGTTCCTGGGCAAGATTGCGACTCTTACGGCGCTGGTTGGACCTGCGGCAACGGCCGTGGAGCTGATGTGGGAGCGTGAGGAGTTTGTGCTGCAGAGCGAGGATAAGCAGCTTGCAGCCAAGAAGAAGAATTAATCAATCACAGTCGTGAAAAGGGATAGAGAAAGTTGGGCAGCGCTCATGCAAGACAAGCAAGAGTGGTGACGGACTGTACAATAGCACGGGGCGGCGCAGGGTATTTGTAGAGTACAGTATATGTGCTGTTCATGTATGCTTGCTATTAATATAATAACCCAATGACTATAAAGTATCCGGCTTTTGCCAATGCACCCTGATCCAATATTACCTCTTCATGCAAAAACCCTGCCAGGGTATCAGTCGTTCCTCTCTCTTGATCATGTTTGTATCTACAAGCGCGGCTCGTCGTGGTCAACCTTGGAGACGAGCGACGGAATGTCGTCAACCTGCGCCTTGCCGACCAGAATGTCGTTGACGGCGGTAAAGAGCGGGTAGTCGCGGAGTCTGTCACGCTTGGACAGGAAGCTGTGCACCTCAAAGGCAGTCAGGGTACCCTGAAGCTTCTGGCCGTTGAGCTCTTGCTTCTCGACCTCGCTGACAGAGATGCCCTTTTCGACGGCCATTCTGGCGCAGCGGAAGTTGCGGCCGCCAGACGAGGATGTGATCAAATCAGCGACACCGGCTGAGGTCTCGGTAAAGGTACTAGTCTGGACAGTCTCGCCAAAGAATTCCTTGCCAAAGCGGACCATTTCCATCAGACCAATGCGCATGACGGCAGCCTTGGCATTGTCACCCCAGCCACGGCCCTCGACGAAACCAGCCGCGAGAGCGACGACGTTCTTGAGCGCACCACCGAGCGACACACCAGCGACGTCGGAAACCATCTGGACGTGAAAGTACGGGCGGTGGAAAAGTTTGCGGAGGGACTCGTGGTCGAGAGGCGGGTACTCGGCGGGAACAGGGGTGAGCTTCGACTTAGAGGCGCGGCCGCGGGCATCGCGATGAGGAATCTGGGCGAGGTCGACGGTACCGATGCTGGGGCTGGTGGAGCGCGGGGTCGGGGCGCGCGAGTTATCCATGGTCGGGGGATCGTAGGCGATGGTGGTCTCGGACCACTTCTCGGCGGCAATTTCGTTGGCAATGTTGGCGCCGGACAAGGCGCCGACGTAAATGTCGAGGTCCTCACCAATCCACTCGCTGAAGAGGCTGACGGCGTCATCAGACACGTTGACACCCTTGATGCAGCTGATACCGCGGGCAAAGGGCAGGATGTGGCCCTTCAGCTGATTGCAAACATTGTGGATGAACTGGTGAGGGAGGTTGAAGATGAGGATGGTTGAATCTTTAACGGCGTCGAGGATGGAGGGGTTGGCGATGAGATTGTCGGGGAGGGTGATGTTGGGCAGGTACTTGACGTTCTCGTGGTACTTGTTGATGATGTGGGTGAGCTTCTGGGGCTGGCCACCGGCAGCAGCAGCGTGTTTGGACTCGGAGGGGATCACGACGTCTTCCTCAAACACCCACATCTGGACTTCGGGCTCAAAGAGGTCCCTGTAGAGCTTTGCATTTTCGGCAACGATTTTGGAAATGGTTGAGCCCCTGCGAAAAGAGTTAGAGAAAACTGCAAGCACTTGGATGACGAATAGCATACCAGTTGCCAGATCCAACGACAGTCACCTTGTGCTTCTTGCCGTGGCCTCCAAGAAGCGCCGCGCCCGTCATGTTGCGTATCGGTGTGGAAGAGGGGTATCGTGGGTTGTTGAGGCGAGCTGTGAGGCGGGGAGCGAGTCTAGATAGCGGGCGCAGAGTCGCGAATTGTAGCATGCAGACGAGAGAGAAAGTGGGCAAAGACAATTGACCGGCGGCCAGGGGCTATGAATGATATATAGATGCAGCCGGGTGGTGTTGAGAGGCAAGTTGCGAAGCTGCGCTGAAAAAAATGGCCGACGGTGTCCTCGTGCCTACCTATTTGCTGTGCATCCTCCCCACAAGAGGCGATAAGGCTAATCAGCCACCAGTCAGTGCAGGCTCGTGAAGTGGCGGCTCGGCGCTGAAAGGCACCGCTGTACCTGCTAAAAAGAGGCTCCAATGCCCCTAAAAGCCGCTGATTTTGAAAAAAAAAAAAAAAAAAAAAAAAAAACC
>JARDXD010000616.1:0-62535 GCA_029218145.1 Aphanocladium album | reverse complement strand
CCCTCAAACTTTCTACTACTTCTCCTCCTCTGCTGCTCCTCCCTCTCCATCTCCTCCATCACCAACTCAACTCAACCCATTTCTCCCACCAACGGTCTTTCGCATCCCCCCGCGGTTGACCACATCGACGCAGGCTTTTTCGCCTTTTTCTTTTCAAAGAGGCTGTTTGTTTGCCTCATCCCTCCAACCCCTCGAATTATACCCAAATCACATAGCACTTCCATGACCAGAATATTTTCCTCCCAAATGACCAGTACTACGATCAAGACCACCGTTGTCACACTTTAAACCGCACGGGAGCGCGCGCGCGAACGAGGCTAGGAGTTGATAGCCCAACCCGCATCCAGACGATATTCAACCATCGTTCTGCAGGTCCTCGAAATACTTTTGTTTCCAGCCCTCGCAGACAGTGTCTTTTCTCGACAAACCCTTTTGAATACACTGCTGATTACACCCTTCACCACCACCACCAACACCCGCACAACGACCTCGATCCCGAGACGCATCGCCTAATATGCCTGGAGCAAGCGTTGCCGTCTTGCCGCCCCCGGCGGCATCAACGTCGTCCCGAAAGACTGCCCTCGCACCTGAACGCAAATACAAGTGCCAGTTCTGCAACCGAGCCTTCAGCAGAAGCGAACACAGAAGCCGACATGAGCGATCACGTACGTCGAATTCCATCTTCATTTTCCCCTTGCGCAACACCGCACACACCCACACGGCTGTTTCGACAAAGACAAGAAAAAAAATCTACAAGAAACCGTCACGAAACTCGCCTGTTCCATCAACGCGCCCTCTTTCGCCCCCATTTCCTATCCTCTACATAAAGCTAACCTCTCTCCAGATACCAAAGAACGTCCCTTCAAATGCATGAAGTGCAGAAGTACATTTGTCCGCCGCGACTTGCTTCTCCGCCATGACCGTACTGTCCACGCCAAGGATGGCGGTGTCCCTCTCCACAGCGACGGAAAGCGACGTGCTGGTCCCAAGACCCGTGGTATTGATGGTACCCCCAAGGCATCCCTCGCTGCTCTCGATGCCTCGACTCTCGAGCAGATGGAAAGCGGCCCTGATGGCATCTTTGATGTCGAGGCCGCCGCCATGCTTGTCGCTGACCTCCACCACAAGGCTACCGCTGCCATGCGCAGCGATGACTCTGCTTACGACGAGAGCCAGTCCATGTCCTACTCGCCTCGCACCTCGGCCGCCATGGAGCCCGCCGTCACCTACCCCTCCGGCGCCATTGCCCTGCCCCAGGTCCAGTGGGAGAACTTCATGTCCCAGCCTGGCGCCGACCCCAAGGCTCATCCCATCACGCCCAGTGTCGCCGGCTCCTTCGACTCGCAGCGCTCTTTTGCCAGCGGCGTCACTCTGCAGCCTGTCTCCAACCAGCTACCTCCCATCGGCTCCCAAAACTCTCACGGCTTCGTCCCAGCCATCCAGTCCATGCTGAGATCCGCCTCGCAGTCCGATGCTGGCACCCCCATGAGCCCCACTTTCGACTCTGCTCAGGCTGGCTTCAGAGCCCCTCAGTTCTCTGGTGATGACGAGCGCAACGCCATTCTCGACATTATCCGCACCCATGACCGTGAGAATGCCATTCCCGAGGGCTTCCGCCTGCCTGGTCTCGGCTCGCTGAATCGCTACCTGTCGACGTACTTTGGCCTGTTCCACCACCACTTGCCCTTCTTGCATCCGGCTTCCTTCAGCCCTGCCCAGGTCTCGCCTCCCCTACTCCTTGCCGTCCTGAGTATTGGAGCTCTCTACGCCTTTGACCAAGACCAGGCTTACATGCTGCACATTGGTTCCAAGGTTCTTGTCAACCAGTTCCTGCAGAACAAGGAAAACTTCAGTTCTCGCAAGTGCCCGCTTTGGACCATGCAGAGCTCGTTGCTGAACATGATCTTTGCTAGCTGGAGTGGCGACCCCAAGGGACTTGAATGGGCGTGCTCGATCAAGAGTCTGCTCGCCAACATGGTTGCCGGCAATCGCTACGAGCTCAAGCTTCGCCAGGATGCCCGCGGCGCCACCAAGCCTACTCGCGCCGAATGGGTCGAGGATGAGGGCTGCCGTCGCACCTACTACGCAGTCTACATCTTCTTTGGCCTGCTGACGTTGACGTACAACCACACTCCTGCCATCAGCTTCAACGAGTTTGAGGACCTCCAGCTCCCCTCCACCGAGGCCCTCTGGAACGCTCAAGTCAACGACGAGAGTGCCATGCACGATCACCTCAAGGCTTCTGCCGCCCTCACGTTCCTCGAGGCTCACGACAACCTCTTCCAGGGCGAGACTCTGCAATACAGCGCCTTTGCCACCCGTGTCATGATCAACGCCCTGTTCCTGGAAGTATGGTACCACAAGCGAAGCCCCGAGGCCCTGCAGGATGTCGTCACCGAGTACAAGCTCCGTCTGGCTCTGGAAACCTGGGACAAGTCTCTCGAGCGTTGCGAGCCCGAGGCTGTCAGCGTTCCCCTCAGCGCTCCCCACAAGGGACATCCGCTTATCTTCAACGCCAAGGCCATGTACAGAAACGCCCGTGCTCGTCTCGAGGTTGATCTCAAGGCTGTTCAAGAAGCTCTTCGCTACCACGACCCTTATGAAGTTGGCGCGGCCATGTCTCGTGCTCGCGATCGCGTGAAGCGATCGAGCGAGATGATCAAAGTCATTGAGGAATGCTATAGCTGCATCGAAACGGCCGTTTTGCAGGGCGTTCGATGGGTTGCCCGCACCTCACCCACAAACTGGAGCGTAGAGCATCCCTTGTGTGGGCTTGACCTCATGATCATTCTTTCGCTTTGGCTCTACCGTCTGGAACATGACGAGGAGCCGGCGACGCAGGAAGAACTGGCCATGTACAACAAAGTAAGGCAGCTGTTTGTCAAGGACCTGGATGAGAGCTACATGTCTCAGCTCAGCTCTATTGTGGCTCGTCTTTGGGGCTCCATGCTCGACGAAGTCGTAGTTTGGGGGTAAGTCTGCACTTTTGTTCCACATTCATGAATTTCGCTAACTTTTTTCCAGAATCACCCGTCTCATGGGCGAGTCTTTCAAGCTGCACTCCCAAGCGCTCGTTGGCTATGTCGACGACCGCGAAGCTTCCTCAAACGTTTCCACTCCTTCCATGATTTCTCAGGGAGCGGATGAGGATAGCGTGTACTAAAATTGCGACGACTGAATGATTTTTCCTATTGTTTCATTGAGGGTTTCACCCCGTTTCCTTCGCATATACCTCTCAGCTTTTCCGGTTTTTTTCCTATCTGCCTTTGTCATCAGGCTAATCATTTCGGTTTCGGCGTCTGCTTTTGGAATTTTGACTAGGAAATGGAGTCGGTCTGCTTGCGTTTTCTCGATTTCTTCTTCTATTTACCTCGAATTGCTTTCCATTGGAAATTTCATTGGTCTCATCTCCATTTCTATCGTCTACGACGCCTGAGACAGAGCAGGCAATCATGTCGTTTGCTTAAATTGGCCAGTTTTCTTTTTTGTCGACATTTTTTTCATTGTTTCCTTGGGGCACGTAATATTGTGGGACTACTGGTACACTGGGTTACGATTGGGGAAGGGTTTGAAATGATATACCGGAGCAAGCAGAGGGAAATGGCATCCTGACTATCGCGGTTGCGCGAGCTAATTTCTGCAAAGGCAGCAGACTGATTGGCTGGTCCATGATGGGAATGCCGAGGTATTTCCTCTCCTGTTCTACTACCTGTTGTCTTTTTTATTCTTGTTTTTTTTTTCTTTGCGTTGCTAGCAGCCTGTTGCGTGCCACATTGCGGTTCTTTTCTTCTATTTCCTTGACTACGTTTCGTTTCATTTCATTTCATTGCTTGCTCTTACTTTTTTATTGTCATACTACTCTCCTTGTGCAAGTTTGTTAGCAAGTTTGACCTTTTTCTCCTTTTCTCTTCTTTGAAATATTTTATTTTCCGTCTTTCCTTTACTCTAGTTGTGTCAACGGGCTTGAACAACGCGAGAGCCTTGGACGCTACCTCGATGTTGAGTCTTGCCTCTTCCGGCACGACTCCTTCTTGGATCGACTTAGCCCGTTGCTCGTGTATAGATACTTAGTACTACATTTCAATCAATAATACCTTCTCTGTCACCAAAAAAAAGATCTTGCTACTCCTAAACAGTGGTGTTGGCAGTGTAGATTGCTTTCCGTCGTGGCGCTGTGATATTGTGGTTGCGATGGTCTGTGTGTAACGTGCCACATAAGGCAAGTGCGAACGTGCTTTGTCCTCAGCGCTGAAAGACTTTGTGCCGGCTCGCGGGAAGCCATCATTTAGATGACTTCTTCTTCCTCTCATCTCGTGTTGATATAGACAAGTACCTGTTGATGCAGCTCGCCGCCCAATCGCCACCATCAAATACAGGACATCCTCACCACACTACGCAACGACGCCCTTCGAACAATATGCGGCCGCATCGCCAGGGGATCGTGCTACAAATCTCGGTCCTATTATTTTTCCTTTTAGGCGTGTGCAAGGTCGCGGCAGCGGCATGCACCTGCGGCTACGAAGTTGCAGGTGCAAATGGCGACGATTGGCTCTTCACCGACTCCATCGAAACGGATTTTATCAAGCTGAAGACCATTACCGCCGCCAAAGACTGGCAGCCGCAAGAATTCAACGTTTCTGCGGAAGCTGGGCACGGCCAATACTCCAAATTCTTCACGCCAAGAAATGTTGTCGTCGGACCAGGCGTGGCAAACAAAGGCGCCGCCGGGAAGCATGCGGGCGTGGAGCTGTCCGTCGGCGCGACCGTCGTCAACGGTGCCGTGCCCGTGGCGGAGCTGGATACTGTTCGTCAGGATATTTTTTGGGGCTCGTTTCGGGCTGGAATGAAGCTGACGGCTGTAAAAGGCACATGTGCAGCCTTCTTCTGGGTGAGGAAACTCCCTCGTGCGATGACGGCATTCTGCGACGACTAACGGAACACCTGGTGATGGCTAGTATTTCAACGACACACAAGAGATCGACATGGAATTCTTATCAGTCGAATATGATCAGGAGAATAGAACATATCCGGTCAACCTCGTGATACAGTCCAGGGACTCGGCCGAGAGAGGCTACGATGCCAGTGGTACTTCGACGTACAAGACGGTCAACCTCGACTTTGACCCGTCTGCAGGCTTTCATGAATACCGGTTCGATTATCTGCCAGGCAGAGTATACTTTTATGCGGATAGCAAACTACTGGCGCAGATGGAAGGGGCCGAGATTCCCAACCACGCTGGGCATCTCATTCTCCAACACTGGAGCAACGGCAACGCAAAGTGGTCGGGTGGGCCACCGCGGGAGGACGCTACCATTGTTGTCAGCTACCTCAAGGCTTATTTCAATTCGTCAGACGCCAGTAGAGAAGGTGATTGGAAGACTGGATGCGGCTCGCAGTGGGTTGACGCATGTTTGGTGCCCAACGGCACAGCCAATGACGCGACAGATGGTGGCCAGTTTCTTGGTCCAAATCACACGCAGGGTAACGGTGACGAGAGTTTGGCGACTGCCATGATGCCCAAGCTAGGGATCTTAATACTGCTGCTGATTGGCCTGGTGTTGATAGGGGCTGATTAGGAGCACGCGATGTGGGAATACTGAATGTCTAGCATGCGTACCCTTACTGTGTTGGGAGGGTGCCTGGGCTGGCCTGACAGTCAGCTACGTGGCTGGGTAGGGGAAACACGAGGGAGATTAGCTTCGGGGCGTGTATATACAAGGTAATGATGTGCTGAAATTGGTGACGACAATAGACTGAGTTTTGGCGATGGAATGGTGCGCGTCAAGTGATACTCGGCGGTTTCGATGCAACATCGTGATCAGATGACGCGACGTCACTGGCTTGGGCGGTGCGCGATCGACGGCTGCCTGTTTTCCAGGTACGGCATCATTTATTTTGTCAGAAATAATGTGACTTAATACAAAGTCTAAAAGATGAATCTGTATAAAGTTTTTAACCCGAGCCAAGGGGGGCCGAGATGACAGCTACTCGGCGGAGCATGTGGGTATCAGGCACGGGAGCGATCGACGAAGGCGCGGGTTCCTCGAGTATCGAGCACCTGGAGATGACGACCCTTCAGCTGTTCAGCGCACGCAAACAACACTTGACGTGGCCAAGAGATGGAGAACAATGAGTCTTTGGACGGTCGCTCGACGTGCTTTATTTAAAGGGCGACCCAAGACCTTGATTCTGGATTTACTTTTCTCATCTCATCACATCCATTACACTTTTTGACGATTCCAAGCCTAAAACCCACATCCGGTCCCCGCAAAGGAGCAATCGCATCGGGGTTTATTAGTCTTTGCCAACGAGAACAACAAACTAGTCAATATCGCGCAAATCTTGAACTTTTCATACAATCACTACCACGAGAGGATTCGTATCTCCAAGACGCCCAAGTCAGCCAACATTCAACTTGATATAACCCACCTCTCACTTTACATCATGTCGGGCACTCTGCAGATTGTGCTGCGCAACAGCACCGACGCGGGCACCCTGTACGCGCACATCACTGGCACGTCGGACAACGGGCTTTTCATGCTGTCGTCGGACGGCACGACGGCGTACCACCCGCCCAACCCCACGCAGACGCTGTCGCCGCTCGGCGCCGACTGCGCCATCAACATTGGCGCCAAAGGCCAGGAGAAGACGGTCACGATCCCGTACGTGTCGGGCGGCCGCATCTGGTTCTCCAAGGAGAAGCCGCTATCGTTTTTCGTGAACCCGGGCCCCTCGCTCGTCGAGCCGTCGGCGCTCAACACCAAGGACGCCAACTACGAGCTCGACTGGGGCTTTGCCGAGTTTACCTTTAACCGCGCCGAGCTCTACGTCAACGTGTCGTACGTCGATTTCGTCAGCCTGCCCGTGTCGCTGCGCCTGGAAAACGCCGACGGCAAGGTGACCAACGTGGCGGGCATGCCGTCCGACGGCCTGGAAAAGGTCGCGCAGGGCCTGATCGACCAGGGCGCCAAGGACGGCGCCGGCTGGGACAAGCTCGTCGTCAAGTCGTCGTCCGGCCAGCTGCTCCGCGCGCTGAGCCCTAACGCCGGCGCCGTGCTCATCCCCGGTCTGCTCCAGGGCTACTACCAGAGCTACGTCGACGCTGTGTGGGACAAGTATTCCAAGGAGGACCTCACGGTCAACACGCAGTTCAAATGGGGCGACGCCAAGGGCCGCGTCAACCAGGACGGCCTTCTCGATTTCGGCGGCGACGCCGGCAAGTTCGGCAAGCCCTCGGCGGCCGACATCTTCTCCTGCAACTCGGGCCCCTTTGCGCACGCCGACGGCGTCTCGGACGAGGCGCTCAACGTCGGCGCCCGCATCGCCGCGGCCCTCAACCGGTCCACGCTGCTCGATAACGTCAACCAGCCGGAAGGCGAGGACGTGGCCAAGTACTACCAGAACGATGTGACCAACCACTACGCGCGCGTGTGCCACGCCGCCGCCGTCGAGGGCCGTGGGTACGCCTTTCCCTACGACGACGTCGGCGCCTCCAAGGGCGTCGACCAGTCGGGCTTCCTCAACGACCCCAAGCCCAAGACGCTGACCATTGGCATCGGTGCTCCTCTTTCCTAAGAAATGACGAGAGAGTGTGTGTGCTGTAAATTTGGTTTGCGAAATCGCCCACGTGCGTCTGTTGAGCCGGGTAGTCGACCCGTCCAAGATATTATTACACAGGTAAGACGACGACATTGGTCAGCCGAGGCGGCCAACTTTTCCTTCTTTCGCGATGAGACATGGGTATCGGGAGGGCGGGAGAAACGGACGAATTGCTATTTTCGTGCTGTTGCTGTGGTTGGAGCGATCGATTTGGGGCAGGCGAAAGCTGAACTCCCGACGAGGGTGCGAGGCATGTCAGCCGCAGATGGGGGCGGGCACGGGACGCAGTCCGCTCGTTTGTTCTCTCCCTTCCATATTCTGGCCAATTTTCCGTCTTTGTTATTATTACACTTTTGTTTGTTCGAGACTTTTCTCTTGATTTTTTGGTTTTACTGTTTTGGTATATTCTCGAGAATAACCAACGCCTGCTTTTCTCTCCTTCATACTATGCTTTTCTGTTTTACACGGTCGTTACTCTAGATTACATAGAAGTATATATAACCAACCCTGTACATAGTGCATATATTTCAATCACAGTCTTTTCATATCAATATCCATTGCCTCCATCTAATAAGGTCCATGTTCATGAACGGGTTGAATCTATGTTGGGCAACCGCACGGCTGAAAGACAAGGTAGGGTCGATTGGGACGTGGGCAAGTTCATGTGCGAATCGAGTCCATCTAGGCGTCTGTGCGGCTGAAGGCCATAGCAGAGTTGATCGAGACTTGGTCGACCGCTGCTGGGCTGTGGCTACGAAAAGCAACAAAGACGAAACGACGGCCATGGATGCATCACGGCGCAGCAGCTCAGCTCGCGGGTGGGGGGGGGTGTTGCATCGACGGCAACGCACCGACCCCCAGCGCAAAATCTCACCACCTCGCAACGTCTTTAGGGCCATGCAGTCAGGTGCATGCACCCTGGTGGGATGTCGGTCCGCATTGCCTTGCACGCACATTATCGCTGGCGGACTTCAGCCGAGCTTCCACCGTAGAGTGAAGCGGTGCGCGCTGGCCAAGTAGTATTTGGACAAGGAAGGAAATTCTGGTTACACTACAGCCCCCCCCTCCCTGCAAGGCCAGGATCTCTACCCGCGCTACGCTGGGCCCTGCTAAATTGTGTTAATAAAGAAAGTGCTAAGAATTCGATAGCCCCCATGCTGGGGGGATGGCCCTGGACCGCCGTGCCAAGAAGGTGCGGCAGCCGCAGGCATATTAATACCTCTCTTATGCTATCAGAAAATGCAACAACGAGAAACTTAACGGTGGAGGATGCGCAGCGGGCACTCTTGGCAGTCGACCGCAACTCTCCTATTCTCCAAGCAAAAAGTACGACTCTGCTGCCCCGGCTGTCGCCCTGGCTGTCGGCAGTGGCATTGCATGACATCGCGGTCCCTGAGTCGTGAAAACGGGTCCAGCAGAAAGCAAGAAGTTGTCATCAGTGCATTTTGCTTCGTAGTACGTAGTAAGAAGGGAGACCCTCTTTTGCATTTGTGGACTCTGCTTTTCTTCTTCTGGCAAAGCAAGCCGCCCCATCAAGTAACCTTTTCCAGCATTCTCTTTCTCTAGTTTTTCTTGTTTCTCTCGTTCCAGGTGACAAGAGGAAAACGGGCGGAAACATGGTGCACAAACTAGCTTGGGCTGGCTGGTCGGCAACGGACATGACCGTCGGCAATGAGGTACCGAGTACTTGGCTGAGACTAGCTCAGCCAAACAGATTCATGGTTCGCCTAACTTAAAATAGACGAACAGTCCAATAACGGCCAACCTGGATAGGCAAATTCGATGGTAGTGCCAGTAAGCAAGTACAGCCTGGCCTAGGAAAGACGTAAGAGATGGCGCTTCTAGATTCCTTTTTGCTTCATGACGACGACGATGGCCTCGTGCACCGCTCCCTGGGCTGAGCTACCTGCTTCAGCTGCGTCCACTTCCAAGGTTCTGCCCGGGCTGTGTCCGTCAGCTTTGGCAGGCTAACACAGCAGGCACACATTCAAGCACTACACCCAGGTATTCGATTCTTGGCCGGTGCTGCGTGGCATCACGCCCACCTGTCGTTTATCTCGTTGATGAACCGAGGCTTCCTAAGTGTCTGAGAAAGCGCAGCCGACAACAGGTGTGTGGGTGGAGGTGAGGCACAATACCCTGAGTCGGGGAGCTAAACTTCAGCCCTGTCTGTGCGACCTGTCCGTTGGCAGGTGGGCCGACAGGGAGACCGCGCGCCATGGTTTATTCATAGATCGGACATGGGCTGATGAGCAACGGAGTGTGGCCGGGGAGGTCTGCCAGTCACACGTCCACACTGCGCTGATTTGACTTTTGCCATGCATGCCATCAAGAAGGGTTGAGCGGGCTTGGAAACGGCGTGGCGTGGGGGTCGATCACGAATCCGGGACGGGATATTTTGCTAATCAAAGTTGCTTTGTGTTTCAGAAAACGGTGTGCAGCTGCAATGCTGGATTTGCTTGCCGTCTGGCTCGGGCTTTTGTATCTTGATCAGCTTCTGTGTTTTAATCTGAACTCCATCTGCCTGTGGTAGATTGGCTGTCTTGGTCAACCCCTGGCATGTTTATGATTAGCCTTTGCTTCAACACAGACCCGACCCAGCTCAAACACGGTGTGCAATAAGCTCATGGGCATTTCATATGCCGTGCCTGCTCATACGTAGCGCATAATAGTGAGCCTAGGATCATGCAGTGGCTTGCCTGGCTTGCCCCCCGCAGCTGCACAAGGCGGCCTGGGGTTGACGACGTTTGATGATGTCGCGCAAACGACTAGTTAGCAGCCATACCAAGACTGGTTTGGATTCTGGGGTGGTGAGGTGTAAGAGTCGGTGGAACACGGGCAGATTCCCGCGTCATCTGTGCAGAAGCGCCGTTTGGATGACGGCGGGATGCATTCAGGCTGACGGATGGTGAGGTGGTAACCCCCTGTGCAGGAGTCCCCAGACAAGGCCGTCGGCCTGCCCTGTCCCTGCCTGTTAGTGCACGCACCGCTGCAGCTCAATTAAACTAGCAGCTGTCGACAGGCAAACTGGAGCCTCTGACATGGCCTGGACAAGGCGGGCAGGCCTCGGTGGGCCAGGGCGTTGCGCAGCTCAGGCACAGTGGGGATCTACAGCGGTGACAGTGGATGACAACCTTGCCAACAATGTGCTAAGGATGTGCTAAAGATGTGCTAAAATGGCCTAAATTAGCGCTGCGGCAATGGACAACCCGTCTGCTGAAAGAAAGAAAAAGCTTGCCAAACTGGTGGACGCCTTCTGAGTGTTGCGAACTCTCCAAGCCTTGCCTCAATCGGTTAGGCAGGTCCTTTGCTTCACAGAGGCCCAATGCTTCGGTGGATGTACCTGCTGTAGGTAGCACCGTACCCAGGTACCTACATACAAATCCCACCACACGTCCAACGTTCTCTTATTCGTGCGTTTCCCGCTCCATCTTCTTCCTCTGCCTTCAGCTGCCCTCCTTGCCTACCTTACGCGCGGCCGCCTTGGAGTCAAACTGTCTGCTGCTTCGATCTCCATCTTGTGATCAGTACACTGTCTGTGCTCGTCCTGCCCGTCTTGGCATCGAAGCTTGATCTGGCCTGTCGCAGCAGCGCAACTACCAATCCCCAGGCTTATATACTCGCCAACGCCCCTCCTCCTCCTCAGGAGCGTTCACCAACGGCGACTCCCTCGACTCTGGCGCTGAATTTGGGAAACGTTGGCCGGATCGAGAAACACCTGGTTTATTTGGCTCGATACTCTTTACACACCGACCATTTCTCCGGCCGCGTCCCGCGTCGCATGCCCTGCACTCAGTCGCTTGGCGCACGGCTTGCTGAGAAGAACTGCCGCGCTGACTTGCGCGCCGCCCGGTTCCCGGCCAACACCGCTGGCCTCTTATTCTTAATTAAAGCCTCATTCTTCGCCAATAACAGAAAATACAGCCTAAACATTTGAAACTGCCACAATGGTGTATTGCGGGAAGCCCTCCAAGGGCTGCTCCAACTGTCGCAAACGCAAAGTCAAGGTAAGCACATCGCGACGTCTTTGCGATTCACGCTTGCCTATTGCTAATGCCTCCAACCAGTGTGACCAAGCAGAGCCCCATTGCGGCCAGTGCCAGAAGAGACAACTACAGTGCCCTGGCTACCGCAACCTCGTCGACCTCATGTTTCGCGACGAAAGCGAGCATGTCATTGAAAAAGCCAACACATACCGCAAAAGAGCCGATCCTCGAAAACAATCTCCCAGTCCTGCGTCACCTTGCAGTTCCGACGAATACGCCTCGCCCGCCACGGCAACGACGCCGTTAAACTGGAAAGAAACACAGACGGGCGGCAGATTCCCACCAAGCAGAGCTAGGAGAAAGAAGACCTGCGCTGCAGCAGAGCAGGGTTGGCTTTGCGAGAAGCAGCAAGCTATTGTCATGTCAAAAAATACGCAACATCATATCAACCCGGAACTCTTCCTACCGTGCGACACTGTGGACTCTTTTCATGAACGAGGCATGGCATTCTTCTTTTCTCGCCATGTGCAAAGAAACGACATTGGATATCAAAGCTACGACTTCATCTACGATGTTTGGAAACCTCCCAGCAACCCCCGCCCGAAGAATCAAGATAGTATTGCTGCTGGCGTTGTCGCTATTGGATTGGCAGGCCTGTCCAAAGTCACTCGCTCAGCAGAAATGATGACCATGGCGAGGCGAAGCTATGGCGAGGCACTGAAACTGACTACTACAGCTTTGAGCGATCCGGCCGAGGCTATCAAGGACACCACCATGCTTTCTGTTCTACTTCTGAGCACTTTTGAAGTAGTGTCTGGCAGCACACCACAGACTATGGAGGCGTGGCAAAAGCACGTCGATGGAGCCGCTGCTCTCGCCACACTCCGAGGTACCGACCAGTTCAAGACGTCTGCCGGTTGCAAAATGTTTCAAATGCTCTGTTATAGCGTTTTGCTCAGCTGTATGCGCTCCGATATCCCCGCGCCACCTGTCATTGAAGAACTGCGCAACAAATCCCTGGAGATGGGCAAGCTGGACAAGACAAACAGAAACCTCATCGACCACATGTTTAAAACGACGACTGTGCGACATCAGATCAAGACTGGTAAAATCACTGGCAGAGATGAAATCATCTCAACACTGGCAAACTGCGACGCGGAATGGGCTTCATTGGCTTCGGGCTTACCCGACATTTGGAGATACCGCAACATCAGACTTCCCGCCGCGCACCCAACGGCCATGCATCGCAGCTGCCATGTATATCCCGGCATGATATCGGCAGTCACATGGAACGGTATTCGATCTACGCGCATGCTTCTTCAAGAAGCCATCATCGAACAACTTTGCCACAATGTCAACGACGAGTCGTGCCTGTCCAGCGCTGACCAAGAGCTACTCATCAGCGCCATCAAGACGCACAACACCCTAAGCGACGCCATCATTGCCACTGTGCCGCAATTTTTCGGGACCGTCCGATGGGAAGACTATGTTGCAAGCACGGGTGAGGACCTGACCCCAGCCAGCGCAACCACGCACACCATCATCCCCGACGTGGCTCCTTCGGGCTCTCAGAGCGCAGAGCCCATTGTAACCCCGCACGAGGAAGTTGTCGGCCGAAAAGGGCAGTCCGTCGTCGCCGTTCTGCCGTCGCTGTTTGAGCAAAAGGACCGACCGATCGGCGAGCTGTGGTACGACGTGGAACGCATCATGACGCTCGCAGCGGCGTGTACCTCGATCGTTTGGCCGCTGTACAACATTGGCATATCGCCCAACTGCAGCCCCGAGAAGCGCGCCTATGTGCTAAACCGTCTCATGGCCATCTACGAGGAGACGGGCCTAGAGAATGCGCTCGAGGTGGCCGAGACGGTGCGCCAGAAGATGACCGAGTATCGCACGCAAAAATGTGCCAAGGCGGCCAACGTCGCCTTTGCCGACTCAACTCCAGTCTCGTTGGATATCTAAGTAGTCCACCGACATACTTGGCTTCAAATACCTGTTATGTGTGGTTTTGTCATTTTGATTGGGGTGGAGTTACAATTGGCTGCTCTAGCGATTGCTATTTACTTACGACGGATGCTTTCACAGTATTTTACTAGCCTGAGACTATTAAATATACTTATAAATTTTAATCATTTTAAATCATTAAGGTTTTTCTTTTTGTGTGTCTTATTTCGCAATGCCTTCGTCTCCGTGGGCTCTATGTGGCCCAGCCTTTTATGACAACTCTGGTATATATACATAAATCACATCACTTTTGTTCAAGCTCTTCACCAGCCGTCAAAGTTTCCAAAGCCACCCGTCCCACGCATCTTTTTCCTCGCCGGCTCGAGCTCCGCCCACTCCTCCTCCACATCCTCCACCTCCTCCTCGGCGCCCTCGCCACTCCGCGCCGCCGACGCCACCGTCGTCGTCGCTTTCAGATATTTGCCCACCGTGTCCTTGCCGTCGGCCGCCGCTACGGAGCCATCGGCGCGGATGCGCTTGCCCGTCCAGGTCGTGCGGTCGGCGTCCTCGCCGCCCCGGCGCTCGACCTCGGCGCGGCGCGCCGCGTCGCGCTCCTGCTGCTGATGCTGCGCCTGGAACTCGGCAAACGGATCGACAAAGACGGCGACGTCGCGGATGACAATCTTGTGGAGCGGCCGGTTGGAGCCGTCGGTTGGCACGTCCTCCATCTTGGCGAGCACGTCGAGGCCGGACACAATCTTGCCAAAGATAGTGTGCTTGCGGTCCAGGTGCGGCACGGCCTTGTAGGCGAGGAAGAACTGGCTCGAGTTTGTGTTTTTGCCCTTGTTGGCCATGGATACTGCTTGCGGGTTAGTATGTAACAGTTACTCAGAGAGGAGAAGGAAGGACACGTACCTGTGCCACGAGCATTGTGCGTCTGCGGGCCGTCGAACTCATCGTCGAAATACTTTCCCCAGATGCTGGCGCCGCCTCGTCCCGTCCCCGTGGGATCACCGCCTTGAATCATGAAATTGGGAATGTTTCTGTGAAACGCCACATCCTTGTAGTAGCCCTTTTGCGCGAGCTTGACAAAGTTCCACACGGCCTTGGGCGCCGTGTCGGTGTGCAGCTCCATGGTCAGGTCGCCCAGGTTTGTCTCCAGACGCGCGTAGCCCTTGCTCTTGATGCGCTTCGGCTTGAGCATAAACTCCTCGTCCGTCAGCAGCGCGCGCTCGCCGCTCGTCTCGGGCGTCAGGCCGGTGCTCGTGAAACTCGCGGCCGCCATGCCCGTCGTGTACGCCGCCGCCTTGGCCGCCAGCTTCTTCTCCTTGATCATGCTCTCGCGCGCCGCCGGCGACACAGCCGCGCCCGTCTTGGCCAGCGCGCCCGAGCTACGGTTGACGTCGCCGCCGGCCTCGCGGGCCTTGCGCGCCTTCTCGACCGCCGCTTTTGCCTTGAGCACCTTGTCGCCCATGCTGCCCAGCGCGCCGGCGTTGATGCCGCTCGCGTTGCGCTCCTCCTCCTCCTGGTCCTTGCTCAGCTGTGCGCCCTCGCCGTCCTTGAGATACTTGAACAGGTCGAGGTTGCGGCTCGCGGCGTTGTGCGGGTCCTGCAGCGTGATGATGTCGGCGCGCGAGAACGGCTCGTCGTCGAGGAGGTCCTGCCACATCTTGGCCTTGATATTCATGCGCTCGACCGTGTCCCAGGCAAACGCGTTGGCGTAGGTGCCGTGGCGGATGGCGACGATGTGCGTGTTGTCGGTGAAGACCTTGTACGTGACGGGGTCGACGAGGTCGCCCTTGTCGTCGCTGAGGCCCGCGCCGCGCGAGTCGCTCTCGGCATTGCGCGCAAAGTTGAGCTTGATGAGGTCCTTCTTCTGCAGCGGCTCGCCGTTGACCGGGTTCTGGTTCGGGTGCTTCTCCAGCCAGGCGCCAATGACCTCGACGTCGAAGATGGTGCCGTCGGGCGTGCACACGGGGTTCTTGAAGGGCTGCAGGCTCGCGGCGCAAAAATTGAAGGGCAGCTTGCGAAAGGAGACTCCGTTTTTGCCGTTGCGCGACGAGGCGCCCGCGCCGACGCTCGCCGAGTAGGCGTCTGAGGACGACCACTCAGAGTGGGTGATCTGGACGGTGTTAGCAGATTTGGGATTAGCAATTGATTTGAAAATATATTCTCACGTAGAGTTTGTCCGTGCCTTTGCCCATGTCGACAGAATGGCCGTGATGGTGCAGAATCAAAGGCGGGTAGGGTATGTCACTGTCGCGCGAGAAGCAGCAAGTTTTGGCGGTTCTCGATGTTATCGATTAGCCAGGATTCAGCACGTTTTGGCAATAGTTTGGCCAGCCATTTATGCTTCCGTAGTGCGATGCAGAGTGGTCCCAGCCTGATGCAGCGTCAGCCCGCTCAGCTGCTGGTGCATCCGTCTGACCCACTAACCTCTGCCGCCAACGTGCTGCCCGCTGCTGTCTTGAAGCTGCCACCTCTCTTTCTCCCAGCTGCTTCATGCGACAAACCCAAACCTACTCCCATCACTTCAGGATAATCGCCCGTGCCGACCGCAGAGCAACCGAATTGCCTCTCTGCACCAGTGCGCGCCTGATCCTCGCCGGCATCGCGGCATGACCTTGCGAGCTTAGCGATCCGAGCTGCTACCTACGGCCCATCGTTATAGTGCTGCGCCACGTGCGACAGCTCCCTCAACCACCCAACCACCACGAACCGAAACAGGTTCGATCAACTTGCGAAAAGCTTCCACGCCACATCCGAAGCGATAATCTATTGTTGAAATGAGGTCTTTGCTCGGCTATCTCGCCCTGAGCGTGTCCTTGTGGACAACGGCCCTGGCGCTGGAAATCCCTATAGTAATGAAACTGGCCGCGCAAGCTAGGGGCTTCATGCTAACATGTCTTGAACAGGACCAAACAAGAGATAACCAACAATTTTGCGCCGGTAAATACTGCAGATGCAAAGCATACATCATGAATTGGCTAACAGGTAAATAGGCATGTACAGCAAAAAGTCGTGGGGCGGTCCGGTTGATCCATTCATCCAAGTCAAGTTTATAAATAATACCCTCCCCGAGGAGGAGGACCCTACAGTCAGCCTCATAATATTCGAGTGGAAAGATAGAAAGTTTGTCGGCGTGCCAAATTCAAATGGGGAAAATGTACGACATGACAACATCCATAACTTGCGGCTTGCACTTAAACTACTGCTTGCTAACACGCATCTCAGGATCTACTCCCTTGCACCCAGGCGTTCGTCGACAGCGGCAGATGCAACTCGACCGATCTAGGCGAATTCATTCTGGCAGAAAATGCCACCGACAAATCGAATGCTTTCATCCTCTCCAAGGCGATCCACCTCAAGTCGTCCGGGCCTGTTAAGTACAGCATCAAGGAAACGGGGTACTACTGCCTCTTCACCGAGGGATTCAATACTGAAAAGTATGCTGCCGCCGCCGAGTTCCGCAACGCCTATGGTGAGATTTCGGCCACCCAAATTCCGAAGCTCCCATTCTATGGCGGCATAAGCATCCTCTACGCGCTGATGGCAGTGTACTGGGGCTTTCTCTACTACCAGCATCGTCATGATATTCGTAAGTCGATCAAACCAAAATACGTGGCCATATTCTAACAGAGGCTAGTTGCTGTTCAAAACTACATTACAGCGATTCTCGTCTTTTTGGTTGTTGAAATGCTCATGACGTGGGGTTTCTACGATTTCCAAAATTCGCACGGTTCAAACGCTGGTGCCAAGGCTTTCCTCATTATTGTCGCCATTCTTAATGCTGGCAGAAACTCGTTTTCCTTCTTCCTTTTGCTTATCGTCTGCATGGGCTATGGTGTTGTCAAGCCCACTCTTGGCCGCACCATGATCTATGTGCGCTATCTTGCGGCCGCTCACTTTGTGTTTGGCCTCATTTACGCCATTACTAGCCTGCTCCTCTCTCCGGAGAAAGTTGGTACGCAAGCTTTTATACCTCCAAGACTTTCGGTCCCACTAACATATCAACTAGGCCCGTTTGTGTTGCTCATTGTCCTTCCACTTGCGGGTACATTGACTGCATTTTATGTGTGGACGCTGAACTCGCTCAACTTCACGCTCAAGGATCTTCGCGAGCGCAAGCAGCACGCCAAAGAGGCCATGTACAAGAAGCTGTGGTGGTGCATCCTCATCACCGTCATTGTCATCTTTGGCTTCTTCTTCCTCAACAGCTTCACCTTTGCCTCGATCAACGACATTGACTTTGTGCCGTCGCACTGGAAGACGCGCTGGTTCATCCTCGACGGCTGGCTTAACATCGTCTACCTCGCCGACGTGGCCTGGGTCGCGTACGTCTGGCGCCCTACCGCCAACAACCGCCGCTTTGCCATGAGTGACGAGATTGCCCAAGACGACGACGGCAACTTTGAGATTGGCGAGATTGGCATGCCCGGTGACTCAGATGACGAGGACGAGGAGGCGCATATTGGCAGCGCCAAGAGGGGCACCACCCAAGCTGGCCAAACAAGCGGCATCACGTCGGCCTCGGAAGCCGGTGCTTCTGTCCAGAAGCCGTTGCGCAGCGTACCGCGAGACTCAATTGATGGCGAGACGATCTTCGCTGTTGGCGAGGATGGCGACAAGTTCTCCGACGACGAGAGCGACGAGGATGTCAAACTTGTAAAAACAAAATAAGCACGTGTGGCTCCAAGGCGTCGCCACCTCGTTGAACCTGTTTTATTACTGTGCCAAAAATGGGAGGATCCAAGGGCAAAAAGGACTACACAACTCGAGACGCGCCGTACTGGGCTGTCCTAATCATGTTAGTCGGAATGCAGGCACTCGCATGTGTCAGCTGCGAATGGGTTTTCTGGGCACTTGGTATGGATAGTTTTTGGAATGTTCGATTTGCTAGACATTATTATTCAATGGCATTATGCAATGAGTTTACAAAACTCGGCTAATTATACAAAATAAATTGGATGCGTACTGACTTTCGTCAATCAGTTGCTCACATCACCTCCAAAGCCCACAGGTCGTCGTTGGCCATCATTCTCGGGTAGGATAGCCAGAGCCTTGTACACCTTGCCCATGCCGCTCGGCCCACGGTCCACCAGGCGCTTGACGGCCTTGTCGATGGCGTCCGCGGTTTCCTTATCCGAGCCCGCGTTCTTGGCCAAGGCGGCCGCCCGCTCCTTGATGCCCATGAGCTCCAAGAAATCCGCCTGCGAGATGGGGCCGTGCACCTCGACGCCGTCGCTGGCCAGGGTGGCGGCCTCGGCAATGGCGGTGAAGTCGACGTCGGCGCTCAGGTCGACGAGGCCCGGCGCGGAGAAGGGGTTGACAATCTTGTGCTGGCGGATGCCGCGCAGCGAGTTGACGGGGATGGTGTCGGCCGGGCCGTAGTCCAGGATGAGGGCGGCTCCGCTGGCGGCAGCCTTGGGGTTCTTGTCCGTGCCACCGATGCGGGCGGCAAAGTCGGCGGCGTACAGCGCGGCGTCGGGGCAGACCTCGACGATAGAGCCCTCGGCCTGCTTCAGCTTGCGGTAGCGAGGCGATGACTCTGGCAGGTAGCGTGAGTGTCTTGTGGTTCCGGACGACAGCGTGAGCTCGAATTCCGCAGGCGGGTCGCTGGGATCAAATCTGAAATTGGACGAGGAGGATTCGGCACTGCTGACTCCTGGCGCGGTCGGCGATACCATCATCTCGCGCCATTCCAGCTTAGGGGTGGCATCGGCTTCTGGTTCGGTGGCAGCGGCCGGCTGAGCAGGAGTGCCGGGAATCTTTGGCGGCGGCGGCTTGGCCTTGACCTTGGCGGACTGGAAGCTGTGTATTGGCAGGGCATCAAAGAATTCATGGGCAATGATGAAGGGGGTCTTGTTCGATTCTGGACGTTGTTAGTGTCTTGCGGTTCCTTGCTTGCTGTGCGTGCATACCTATGGGGACAGACTTGATGGTCTGCGTCCAAACAATTGGCAAGTTGTTGTATTTTCCCGTGCTGTGATAGCCAGCTTTTGATTCTGTGGTTGGTGTTCCAGGGCCGCAGAGCAGATCTTTCTGAGCCGATCTCAGCTCAGGACTCGCTTCAACCATGTAAACAGCTTCTATGCTGTTAGCCATGGCTGGAAAGCGAGAAATAGTCTGTAATTTGTCAGTATTTCATGGCATACGAGTCCCGGTGGTGACCTTACTCGAAGCATGTCGTCCATCAGAGTTCCTCGTCCAGGCCCAACTTCAATCAGCTGGACCCCATCCTTGGGTCGGCCTTGGCTCATCCATTCGGCAATAAACCAGATGCCAATCAATTCACCGAAAACTTGAGATATTTCTGGCGACGTGACAAAATCGCCTTTGACACCGAATTGGTCCCTGCCCTCTCCGATAGCGCCAGTGTAGTAGCCCCCTACATCACCAGTGAGGCACATGCGCATGAAGCTCGCCAGTGGTACAACCCCTGTAGTCTGAACAATTGTCAGCTTCGTAGCTCCATATTATCTGTAGCATTCCGGATCTCACAGAAATGGCTTCAAATAGCTGTTTGGCCAGCGGCGTAGACCATTTTCTTTCCTCCTGTAGGCGTAGAGCAGATGATGAAAAGCACTGCGCAAAGGTTGGCCTTGGGCGCGCGAATCCTAGGGGCCGTTGTGCCAGAAGCCGCGGCGCGGCGGCCACAGCGCGGCACATCGCCATTTTATGAGCGGAATGTTTATAGTCGCAGATGTCAAGCAGTAGTAACCAGTTACAGTCCGATTCCGACTGCTTGTGGCGATAGCAGAGGCTTTGGATGAATCTTGACTTTCTCGTAAATTGAGAGCTGACCTCCAGCACTTTTCTGGGGCAGTCGCGCCACGATAAGATAACGGGACCTCACGAAGCTCCACTAGCTTCAATCTTGGACTTTGCATTCAACAAGCGAGCATTGGGATTGATCGAATTGACGAGCGGGAAAAACAAACAGGCGACTTATTCTAGTGCGGGAATTACAGAATATATACTCAGCGACTCGATTCCGGGAAATTCGCGAGACAATACTACGACGCACATATAGCCTACGAAAGCACACCTAGCGCCTCGAGCGCCGAGGACGGAAACATGCCTGCGGCAGGCAAATCGCGATGGGCGGACACGGAGGAGGATGCCGAGCTCGAGGCCAAAATTAAGCAAGAGAAGGAGGAAAAGCGCCGCAAAAAGGCTGAAAAGGCGCGCAAGCTCGAAGAGCAGAAGCAGGCGGCCGCGGCAACCGCGCGCGATGACGACCGCCCTCCGAAGCGTCGCAAGCTGACGCCTGAGCCAGCCACACACGCGGGCGAGAATGCTTCTGCGGCCAATGATGGGCCTCCCGCGAAACTGCTTCGCTTTGAGACTGGTTCGTGGGGGCGGAGCCAAAGCGTCGAAGACTACGACAAGCTCAACGACATTGAGGAGGGCACATACGGCTGGGTCGCGCGCGCGACGCAGAAGGCCACCGGCAAAGTTGTGGCACTGAAGCGCCTGAAGCTGGATCCGGCGGACCGCAGCGGACTACCAGTCACGGGGTTACGAGAGATACAGATTCTACATGATTGCAAGCACCGCAACGTAGTTACTCTTGAGGAAGTTGTTGTGGGCAGCAATGTGAATAAGATGGACAAGTACGTGTCCCGATATCGTTCTTTTGACGAATCTAACCAAGCCATAGTTCGATATTTCTTGTTCTCGAGTTTGTTGAGCACGACATCAAGAGCATTCTGGACGACATGCCGGAGCCGTTCCTAGCTTCTGAAATCAAGTGTCTTTTGCAACAGTTGACTGCGGGCGTCGCCTACCTGCATGAAAATTGGATATTGCATCGCGACTTGAAGACTTCGAATCTCCTACTCAACAACCGCGGCCAACTCAAGATTGCCGATTTTGGCATGGCCCGCTACGTTGGTGACCCCGCGCCCAAGCTGACGCAGCTCGTGGTGACTCTCTGGTACCGCAGTCCTGAGCTGCTGCTTGGTGCCAAAACATATGATGCAGCAGTCGACATGTGGAGCATAGGCTGCATCTTTGGCGAACTCATTGCTCGAGAGCCCCTGCTTCAAGGTACCAACGAAGTAGACCAGGTGACCAAGATATTCGAGCTGTGCGGTGTCCCGACGGAGGATTCGTGGCCGGGCTTCCGCAAGCTGCCCAACGCGCGATCGCTGCGATTTCCCAAAACCGCGGCGGCCACGGGCTCCGTCATTCGTGCCAAGTTCCCCAGCATGACGTCGGCGGGCGCTGGCCTGCTCGCAGAGCTTCTGTCGCTCGACCCAGACGCCCGTCCATCGGCCAAGCAAATGCTACGGCACGAGTACTTTCGACAGGACCCAAAGCCCAAGCCGGAAAGCATGTTCCCCACGTTCCCTAGCAAGGCTGGACAGGAACGACGACGGCGACACGAACCGAATGCTCCTGTTCGCGGGCAGCAGGCTGCTTCTCTAGGCGACGTGGATTTCTCTGGCATTTTACAGGGCAGAGACAAGGAGGAGCGTGGTGGTGGATTTGCGCTGCGCATGGTCTGATGCGCATAGCCACGCAGATCAGCCGGCTTCTGAATATACCCAATGACGATATAGATTATTTAAAACCCCAATACAAACCGAGTCTAAATAAAGTACATGGTTTTTCATATTTGTCCTGTAAAAGCAGCTCCTCCCATTCCTTGCAGAGGCCAGCCGATTATGCCCCACCAGATTTTGTCTGGCCCATTTCCCCACCACTGCCCGCCAGAAACTTGACCTTTGCATACACATTTACCCCAGCTTTGCCGCATCTTGAGCTCGCCCTCGCCCTTGACAAGCGCAGCCCAGCCCCAATCCCGACTCTCATCGACATATACGAATCCATCTTCCTCATCTACGGCATTGCGCGCTGCACGCCGACCGCCACAGGCCAGCGCCGTGCGCCCACGAAACCAGACCTCCCCCGACCTTTGCACCCCCACGAAACCAAAGCAAAATTCACAAACAGCCATGTCATATTTCAAAACGGGCCAGGAATGGCTACACCAGTCGGCTCTTTTGATCCAGGCCAGCCCGACCTCTGTACGTCCTACACAGCGTCGAGCCCTCCCGATGCTTTGAGTCTGCGCAAGCTAACAAACCCCCCCCCCTCGGGCAGACCAAAATCACAACACGATACTCGATAAAGGCCGTCAAGCGCCGCAAGTCCGCCGCCGCCGCCGACGCAGTGCCCGAGAAGCCGCCCCGTGCCACGCTCGTCCTCAAGACGTTTGACCCCGTCAGCGGCGTGACGCTCAAGTACCGCACGACCAAGGCCGCCGAGGTGTCGCGGCTGATGGGCGCCGCCATGGGCCAGCTGGGCCGCAGCATGGCCGCGCTGCCCGAGGTGCTCGAGGAGGCCATGCCGGACGCCGCCGCCGCCGACGAGGACGAGCCAAGGGAGCAAAAGGAGCCGCAGCAGCAGGCGCAAAGCACGCCCGCGGCTGGTGGGGGTGGTGGCAAGAAGAAGAAGAAGGGCAAGAAATAAACGCAATGAACAGCAGGTATTCGCTGAAGGAAGGAATATGGTTACTGTATATGGACGCTCAAATGGGATAACGAACAGGAATGACATATGCATGCAAGGGTGTATCAAGACAAGGGTTTAACCGGAGCATATAAGCACAATGCTGCTACAAAATACACACAAAATTGTTTCCAGTTGCCTCTGCCGGTTCACAGTGATCACATTGATGGATTGAAAGTAGAAGTTGTTGAAGTGAATTGTATTATCGGAAATTGCTAAAATACTTGAAAATCATGATCCGTCCCAGCAAGCGTGCTTCGTCTTGCCCATTGCCTTGCCCATACAAATGAAATGTTCCTCAAAACGCCGTTAAATCCAACCTCCCAAGCAGAGCCTGTCTCTTTTTTTTACAGTCGCCGGGTTCATTCAAGCCTCCAGCCCGTGGACGACCTTTACAATATACATGACATAGAAAACAAGAAGGGTATATGGTGGTATGCAGTTGGTGAAGCGACTCGCTTAGAAGTCGTCATCGAAAGAGAAATCGCCACCGGCCTTGTTCTCCTCGGAGGCAGCACCATCCTCGGCAGCGGCCTTCTTGCTGGCGCTAGCCATGACACCGGCCTTCTGGTACTCGCCGACACGCTTCTCGAAGAAGTTGGTCTTGCCGCCAAGCGAGATGTTCTCCATAAAGTCGAAGGGGTTGGTCGACTTGTAAACCTTCTCGTTGCCGAGAGCGACCAAGAGACGGTCAGCAACAAACTCAATGTACTGCTGCATAAGGGTGGCGTTCATGCCGAGCAGGCCACAGGGAAGAGCCTCTGTGAGAAACTCCTTCTCAATGGTGACAGCATCAGTGATGATGGTGTTGATGACCTCCTTGCTGGCACGGTTGTTGAGGTGAGAGTGCAGCAGGCAGGCGAAGTCGGTGTGGAGACCCTCGTCGCGAGAGATGAGCTCGTTGGAGAAGGTCAGGCCAGGCATCAAGCCACGCTTCTTGAGCCAGAAGATAGAGGCAAAGGCGCCGGAGAAGAAGATACCCTCGACGGCAGCAAAGGCGACGAGACGCTGGGCAAAGGTGGACTCCTTGTCGGAGATCCAGCGGAGGGCCCAGTCAGCTTTCTTGCGGATGCAGGGGATAGTGTCAATGGCATTGAAGAGGTATGTGCGCTGGGCCTGCTCCTTGATGTAGGTGTCAATGAGCAGGGAGTAGGTCTCGGAGTGGATGTTTTCCATCATGATCTGGAAACCGTAGAAGCAGCGAGCCTCGGGGATCTGGACCTCACCGCTGAAGCGCTCAACAAGATTCTCGTTGACGATGCCATCAGAGGCAGCAAAGAAGGCAAGAATGTGGGAGATGAAGTACTGTTCGTCGGCGTTGAGGCGGTTGTTCCAGTCGTGGAGATCCTTGGACAGATCAATCTCTTCGGCCGTCCAGAAAGAGGCCTCGGCCTTCTTGTACATTTGCCAGATCTAAGGGACAGGGATGTTAGCATCAGGTTCGCGTTAAGTGGTCACTTTACGCGTAAAAACGCGTCGGGGCATACCTCGTGGTACTTAATGGGGAAGAGGACGAAACGCTGGGGATTCTCCTGCAGAAGAGGCTCATCGACCTCGGTGGCCTTGATGCCGGGAGCGGCAGCGGGAGTGTCGTCCTTGGCATCCTTCTTAGCGGCAATGGCAGTGGGCTTCTGGGCGACAATATCGGTGGAGGTGGTCTCAAGGGAGGCATCGGCAGGGAGGTTCTCCTTGTTGGCGGAAGAGAAATCAAGCTTCTTGACGGGAGACTCCATCTTGAAGGACTCAATGGCGGAAGCAGCCTGCGTGACAAGAGATGTTAGTCAAATTGTCGCGTCGAGAGTCATGGTTCACACAGAGTCGCGCAGGTTGCACGACGGCGACAAACTTACCTGCTTCGAGGGAGTTGTTTGGGCAGCCATTGCAGATTGTGATGTGTGATGTGAATAGAAACAAGTTCAAGGCAAGCAAAGTCTGGAAAGAAGAATTGACGTTGTGAATTGAGCTGTGCCTGACGTGGATTGAAGACGCGTAAAGAGCAGCGTTCATCTGTAAGTGACTGGTGGCTGCAGAGGTTTTTGTACAAGCAGCAGTACGCCGTCACGTGCAGCACGACGCGTCGAGCGTGTCTGGAGCGGGTCCCTCGCAAGTGCTTCTGCTACTTGTTTAGTGGGCCACTTTAGCTGAAAATGGCTGGCTGCCCTGGCAGTGGAGCGTCTGCAAGGTACCTGCGTGGTACTCACAACAGCCAACAGCCCGCGACGCCGCCACAACGCTCCAGCCACCTCTATTAAGTGACCCTTGCATGCGCGACGCGTGAGGCCCGGCCAGCGCGTCGAGGTAGCTCAGCCGTACCGGGGCCCCCCTTGGAGGAGCTCGAGCTTTGTCTGGGCATGCCAATGGCTTGTCCTGCCACACGAATTGCAGGGAGCCGCGTCTGCTTGCCCATCCTTGGTCAGGCTAGCGTCATCAATGCACAGTTATCAATCAGCAAACAATGCCAACTCTCACGCGCCGTGGTGGACCGGCTCCAGTCGTCAACGGCCTATGAGGCTCCAGACCGAGCAGTTTTGCGGGAGCTCGGAGAGCACGTCGGAAATGGCCATGGATACGGAATGCAGTCACAGATCCATCGTGAATGGGCAAGGCTGTGCGTGCAGACCGAGCCAAACGGCCAGGAGGGCGTAGATCTTGGGTAGGGTGTGCGCCAGCATTCACGGCTCCGTATGCATACTGTATGTCTGATCTCTGCACACATACTGTGTGTCTTGTTTCCGTATAAACAATGTGTCGTCTCCATCCATATACATAATATTCCTCTGTCGCGTGGGATTCGAATCGACATTAAGCATGTATTAAACTTGTCAACTATCTAGCTACGTGATGCCGTGCAATCTAATTACGCCAACGGGTATAGTATTAAGCATATCATTCCACCCTCACATTTGTCCTT
Organism: Aphanocladium album; assembly: GCA_029218145.1. Classification (NCBI taxonomy): domain Eukaryota; kingdom Fungi; phylum Ascomycota; class Sordariomycetes; order Hypocreales; genus Aphanocladium; species Aphanocladium album. The sequence continues at coordinate 36,576 of JARDXD010000616.1, read as the reverse complement.
ATTTTCCGCGACGGCTGTGCTTCGGACTCTTGCCCTTGCCCATTTCAACATCGTCAGGTCGCTGTTGGTTGCGGCCCAACCAGCCTCTGCTCTCGCGAACGCGGGCTTCTTCTGGAGCCACGGGCACAGTATCAGCGCGTGTGCCAGTAACTCCGGCTTCCTGCGAAGATGCTGTACCTTGCGCATGGTATGAGGGGGGCTCATCGTGGCGGTCGGAACGATTGTGTCTGTCGGAGCGGTCGTGTCTGTCGGAGCGGTCGTGGCCGTCGCGACGGTCGTGATGTCTGTCTCCATCCTCGAGACGGTTGCGATCAAACTCTTTCGGGTCGCTCGGGTCGACATCGGGAATAGGCAGGTTGCCCTTTTTGAGATTCTTCTGACCCTGCTCGCGGAGGTACGTTTCAAGCAGCACCGCGTTGCGCGTGTTTGCTTTGAACATGGCATCAATCAAGTCGCCAACGAAGGGTGCCAGACCAATGGCAAAATCAAAGGCAATGTTCAGAAGCATCTGGAACTTTAAAAAGAAGGGCAGGCCACCCTCGATCTGGTCAGCGGTGCGCATAACCATAAGGGCCAGCAGGCAGTCGACGACATCTCCAGCACTGTGACTGTTAGCAGGTGCTCGCGAATCCACGAGATGACACTTACAATGGAATCAATCCAATCGCACTACCCCAGCCAAACTTGACGCCGAGAAACGTAAACAGGGCACAGTCTAGGCGGTAGGCGCGACGCTTGACCTTTGTGAGGACCTGGCCATCATTCTCAGAGAGTCCCGGCGGCAGGGCCTTGCGAACTTTTTTGAACTTGGTCGTGCTCGGCTTCCCGTTGAGTCTCGTCGCGGGAACTTGTTCAAAGTACGGATCCTGCTGCGCGTTAGCAAATACCGTGGACCGTCAACCGGCAAGCTTACCTCTTTGCCAAACTTGTTCTGCATCGTCTCCCCCAAAATCTTCTTTCCCACCATCTTTGCCACCATGGAAGTCATCTTGTCGGTATTGTAGAATGTGAAGTTTGGTGTTGCGAAAAGTTGCGCTGCGCTGGGACTAGCCCGTCTACTTATGCCGGAGGGAGCTTGGGCGGCCTCGCAGCGGGTGAGACGATTGGAGGAGCAGCGACGGTTTCAGGCGCTTAGAGCACAAAATGGGACCCCAAACTGTAAAAGCCGATGGTGAGGATGCAGAGTCGGGATGCTGCAATGGGTCGCGAGCGGGATTCGCGGCGCTTAATATAATTCCTACATGCAGGTGAATTTAGCACGCCTGCTGTCGCATTCCCGGTTTTGGTGTTTGTCTGCTGCAGCTGAACCCTGGCGAGCACAAGTGATGATGTAATTTGGTGCTCATCGCTGCGGGAGCCAGCCACATGCACAGCCACACAGCCACACCACTACGTGCTGCGTGCCAAACTTTGCATGCTTTTGGCAGCATTACTTGCCGCACCATTACTTGCAGTGTTGACTTTTGCGTATTTTGTTGGGTAATTGAGAGCCCGCAAGATGTGATGCACTAGGATGGAATGGTCTAGCATTGACTGCCTCTGGTGTCTCCAATCACATAAGCTGGCTTTCTTTCAGCACCTAGCTGCCACTGTCCCCAGTACCTGCCAGGCTGCCTCCAGCTCGCACATCAAATACAATTTGCTTACACATTGCATAATCACAATCACATGCGTAATTGGGTCCATCTCAAAATTGATGCGCCTGGGTGCGGTGTCAGATCCATCATGTCCATGTGGGGCCTCGCGTCGATGCGTTCCAGTGACGCGCCCAGATGAAGCATCAACCACTTGCGACATGCGCACGACCAGGAGTTTGACCAAATCACACGCTGACAGGCGCATCGAGTCGAATCATGAATGCGCTTCTAGCCAGCATATTCTCTCCTCTTAAAGAGACTACCAGCTCGCGCAACGGTCAGGCGCTCGACCGCCTCGAGGACATTGCGAGCCCGACAAAGAAGCGGGGGCCACGTCGCTCACTAAAGCGCAAGTCGGTGTCTTTTGATATGACTGTGAGTATGCGATTGGAGATGTGTGGGCGTTTCTGACTGGAGTAGCCGAGGAAACAAATCAAATACACGCCGCCGAAACCGGGCCGCACACCGAACGCGCGCGAGAGACGCGAATTGCCCGATACGCGAAAGCGCAAGGCTGTCGAAGTACTCGAGGACAGCAGGAACGTGGAGGAGCCTGCATCAGCGTCCGCGAATGAACACCGCGAATCGGCGGAGCCGGAAGAGGCAGAGTTAAAGGCTGCGGAGGTAGGACTAGCAGAGCCAGCAGAGCCTGGGGCAGGGCCGGCAGAGGCAGAGCCGGAACCACAGCCAGAACCAGAGCCAGAACCGGCAGAAATAAATGAGCCAAGGCCAGCCAACTCCCGTGAGTTTAGATTCAAAACCTTTGTCGACCACCGCTGGGATGGCGACTCGATACAAATCCAAGTCGAATGGGCAGACGGCCAGCGCACGTGGGAGCCCGAGACGACGCTTCACCACGACGCGCGGCCGACTCTGCTCAGGTACTGGGCGCAGCAGCCCGGCGGCCGACCTGACAACCCGCGAGAGCCCGGTCTCTACGAGATTCTCGCCGTTCGCAAGCACAGCCGCGACCGCAAGCGGCTCTTTGTCGAGTGGGTTGGCTACGGCCCAAAGGACAACACCTGGGAGCCATGCGACGTTGTGCAGGATGCTGCGCCGGAGATTCTGAGCAACTACTGGGACAGCCTGCCACGGACCAAGCGTCGGCGCATGCAGTAGTGATATATGCAATCGATGTTAGGTAGATGGCTTTGTTTACGACGGATGATTTATGACAGCCGGTCGGAGTTTCGGCGCTATGCTTTTAATACCCTTTCATTTTATTTAATACATATGGATATCATCGTCATTCTGGTGCTTTGTTGCGTGATTTGCTTCAAGTTATTGTATCGCAGCTGTCGTCGCCGTGCTCTGCCCTTTGTAGCCTCTAACCAGCTGCCTCTCTCATCCATGCCTTGCGTGTCGGCCTGCTGCGCGCACCTTCTGCACACACCTGCATCACGCGGCGCATTTAACTTGATAAAAAGGATAGTTTACGCCATCGTACTCCAATTAGCTTCACCGTGGATTTTTCGCACATTCAAGCAGCTATCACAGTCCCCGTACACACAAACTTGGCACAACCAACTGCGGGCTGATGGACGTGTGAGCACATGCTCACCACACAGCCTCAAGACCCAACATCGAAGCCACACTGCCCCCTCCAACACCTTCAGTATCAACCCTCCCATATCAGAACACTCAAACCCCCATCATCACTCACCATACCAAGCCCACCACAACTCTAACCTCGACCGCAAAAACCTTACCAAACCCCAAACCAAAACCACTCCAGGGTAGCGCCGTTGCAGCCCTGTAGCCCAGTGCGCACCAACCACATTAGACCCACATATCCACCCAATCAAAACCCACCCCACACAGCCACCACCCCACCCACTCCACAAACACGAAAAAAACTTCCAAATCCGCCTCATATAGAACAAAATAACTCACAACTTTACAACAACAACAAAGAAGCGCATCAGCGACTTCCTAATTCGGTCTGGTGGTCTAGTGGTATGATTCTCGCTTAGGGTCCACCCTGAGTTAACTGCGAGAGGTCCCGGGTTCAATCCCCGGCCAGACCCTTACTTTTGTTTTTTTGGGATGATTTGCGATTTGTGCGGGAGAGTGTTGTGGGGGTGGAATTCTTTTTGCTGGGTGGGTGGCTTTGGTAGGTAGGAAGGTGTGTGCTAAGTTTCGGGGTGTAATTGTGTGTATTGGTGATGCTGTGAGCTAGAGAAGCTGATATTGGCGCTCGGATCTTGTGGTTGCGCCAGGGGTGAGAGGGGCTGCGCAGGACTGCAGATTAAGCTTTTTGTTGCACTAAGGGTAGCTGGGAGGCGTGGGAAGGTGTTTGGAGAGTTTGCGCCCGTGAAAATGCCTGGTGGTGGTGGTGGCGGGGATCGAGGTGAGGCTATTGCCGGAATGGTGGTTGTGAGGGGAGAGGCTGCTGAGGTGCGGCGAGTAGCGGGGGGATTATTTAATGAAGGCGACAGATTCTCAATAGTATTTTCTTAGTGATAGGAAATTTGCAATAATGGGGTAAAATACTGTCGTGTGTAGGCGTGTTGCAGGATGCGGGTGTCATGGTGAGGCTGGCAGAGAGTTGGTGTAATACAGAAAGCGACAGGGTCGACTTTTTGTGATGAGAACCGGGCCACATGTTTTGACAACGATTCAAAGGGGTTTGTATCATTTGGATTTGCCGAAAGTGGAAAGTTAAAGCTGTCAGAGAACGACTCGCGGCTTGTTAGAAGGGGTGAGTTAGGAGCAGGTGATAGGCCGGGGCAGCGAGCTTTGAGTGAAGGCAGCTGACTGCATTTCTTCAATTTTAGTATGTAAAGAGACTGATACGATTCAATACGCGTACTTGCACCCCGAGGCGCATCTTTCTGAGCTGTCAACAAGCGGACGGGTCGACGGATAACGGCGGCTGCGCGGAGAACTTCAAAAGTTGCAAACATGCCAAGCCAAAAGATGTATCGCATGAAATACACGACATTACCCCGCGACGAAACTGCAAGGCTGGTGCTGAGTGCTCGGGGATTGCCGAGTAGGGCGGCCACCGATGAGGCAAGCTGAGAGGTGGATGCGGGATGAAGTCGAGACGTGCAGCAGGATTGGACCAAGATTACTCGTTGGTTACGAGATAGTTTGAGGCTCGAGCCCAAAAGAGACGAGCCGTCGCAAGCCGTTGTGTGTGACATCTCCAGACAGCCTGAGTGTTGATGACAAGGAGGCGAGTGCCAATTTACGTAAGTTTGCTATCAGGATCGCAGAGCAGCAAATAGTCTCGTATAAGGCCACATACATGTCAAGCGTTTGTGTCCATGTGCTGCGCCGAGCTAAAGGATTGCCGGCAGAAGTTCTATCTGGGTGACCAACCAAGCTTGCAGCCGAGTTCAACCGAGTACTTTCTGCCACTCCCATAAACGCGGGCAGCAAAACGTGGAAATGGGGCGCTGCGAGAAGCTGCAGCACCACAGCAACGGAGGTATTAATACGGACTCGATCCGCATCAACTACGCATAGTTGTGCTAGATTATTGATATGGAGTAAGATGCTATGAGAGGGCTGAATTGATTCGATTTACTGTACAGTTGTGTATACGTAACCATGCATGTAGGGCTAACACCTGACGTGCAACATCAACATGATCAGCGTGCAAGTAATTCCATCTATTCAGTACTGAATTGCAGATAGCGCAGTTAAATATGCTTCTCAGGACGAGTCGTGATGCTCAGCGCAAGACTCCGTCAGTTAGTTAATTGTCAACACCATTCGCAGCGACAACCTCACCTCAGCCTTATTTAAGCCTTTCTTATCCACAAAGATATTCTTATGCTGTTGCTATTATGGTTGCCGTTATTATTGCTGCCGTTATTATTGTTCTCCTTGTCGTTGTCGTTGTTGTTACTGCTGCTGTTATAGCTGTCGGGATGACGCTTCGCTGTCTAGCAACTGATCCCTCTGTAATGGATGCTCATTTTCGAGACTTGTGGATGTATGCTTCCCTTTCAGCATATGCATGATGAATCAACATTTCAAGACGCGCCTAATACATCAATTTGCCTCTGCAATCTGAAGGATCTTATAGATGGGCGACTGTGATTTATTACAGTGACAATCATAGCACTTTGGCTATTCAGCGTCTGGAGGCTAGAGACTGCGACTATCCTTAATCGCACCCAATGCTACATAATAAGACCCAGTGTCAGATCGCCTAAAAGTCGATCACCTGCAAACTTTTCTTCATTTAAAAATCGGAAATCTGTTGCGCATCCCCAAGCAGTACGTTGCAATGAGTACGCTGCAATGAGTACGCTGCAATGAGTACGCTGCAATGAGTACGCTGCAATGAGGCTGCAATGAGTACGCTGCAATGAGTACTGTACAGCGAGTAGCCGGCCCGTGAAGCACGCTAGTGACATCATCACAAATAGCCGAATCAACCAGTAACCGAGTCTGCATCCGCATTGCCAGATGCAAACGGCGTCAATTCGATCCAAAACTTTCAGAAAGCTTGAAACCAATTGGAATCTAGCAGAAAAAATCGAGACGGCATTCGACATGCTTGGCGGCGCAGTGAGACGTGGCCGGGTGCGGGGAGCACTGCGACAGCTTCCCGGCTCCAGACGGCATTCGAGCCAGTACGAAAAGACGGTCGGAAACCTGCGCGTCAACCAGGATAGCAGAGTAATATTCCAAGGTGAGCGGCTTCAAGATATCCCAGATCATGCGCTAACCGTAGCAGGCTTCACAGGCAAAGCAGTACGTTGATCGAGCACGGCAGCGGGCGAAGCTAATGGCGCAGGCCACGGCGAATGCCAAAGACACGATAGCATACGGCACGCGCATCGTCGGCGGTGTGTCGCCAGGCAAAGGCGGCCAGACACATCTTGACCTGCCCGTATTCAACACCGTCCGCGAGGTACGTATGCTGCTCCTCTGCACGGCAGCGCTAACCGCAGCAGGCGGTTCAACATGTCAACCCCCAGGTCAGCGCCGTCTTTGTGCCCGCGCAGGGCGCTGCGGCGGCAATCATTGAGTCGATCGAAGCCGAGGTGCCGCTCGTCGTCAGCGTCGCCGAGCACATCCCCGTTCACGACATGCTCCGCGTGCACGAAGTACTGCAGACGCAGAGCCGCACGCGTTTGGTCGGGCCCAACTGTCCCGGCATTATTGCGCCGGAGCAGTGTCGCGTGGGCATCATGCCGTACAAGCAGTACAGGAAGGGTTGCGTGGGTATTGTCTCCAAGTCGGGTACGCTGAGCTACGAAGCAGTCGGCGCCACGAGCAAGGCGGGCCTGGGACAGAGCGTAGTCATGGGAATGGGAGGTGACCTGCTACCAGGTATGTCGTTCTGAGAAATGTGATGATGACTGCTGACGGCTTAGGCACTACACTTGTGGATGGACTGAAGCTCTTCTTCGAGGACGAGGAGACGAAAGGCATCATTGTCATTGGTGAAATTGGCGGCGAGGCAGAGCTGCGCGCCGCAGAAGTCATTCAAGAATACCGTGCGCGCACGGCAAATCCCAAACCCATCATTGCCATGGTCGCTGGACGAACCGCACCAGAGGGGAGAGTCATGGGCCACGCCGGCGCCGTGCTGATGCCGCGCGACGTCTCGGCTGCTGAAAAGGCGGATGCTTTGGCCAAGGCTGGCGCGATTGTGGTCCCACATCCAGGTGTCATGGGAGAGAAGATGAAAGAGCTTTTGGGAATGTAAAGCTGGCGGCAGATAGAGTTTTTGCGCCATTCTAGAACCGCATTACCAATACAATGATAAATTAAGCAATCCTTTGCCATTAATTGTGTCTGTGATCAAGATTTCTCGTCGACTTACAAGGCCGGACTAGCTGAAAAGAGCATCTCCGCCTCCACGCTGATCCGCTACCGCAATTAGCGTCTGACAGGAGCTTAATTCATTGGACCAGGTGGCCTAGAGCGGTAACTGTCGGATTGACAAGGCTGGAGCTTCGTATAGTTACTGGAAAGGCGGCCCATCGTTCCGACGTACACGTGAAGTGAAGGGATCATCTGGATTGACTCATGCCGATCATGATTACAAAATATGCTTGACCTCAATAAAGCCATTGGGTTTAAATACAATAGCTTGCCCTTGAGCTTTAGAATCGAGCACTCTGTCATACTGTGAATACATGCGTGTACAGAAAATGACGACATCTACTTGCGCAGTTGAGCTACAGCCGCTACAGGTCCCTGCACCAACTAAGCAGGCGGGATCTGCATGCGACAATGTCACCCGTTCGGATTTCTTTGCTGGCGATGGCCAGCGACTAGTAGACGAGTGTGCCGGCGAGGACCATGCTCCTTCGCATGCCGTATCCGCGGTGCAGCAGTGGAACAACCCGCGCGGCAACGTCTTTCGTCTTTCTGCTTGCTTTTGGTGCTTCCTGGTCATGGGCGCCAACGATGCTGCTTACGGGGTGAGTTCAACTGCAATTAGTGTCCGAACAAGTGCCGGAATTATGCTGACTTTATAGCCACTTCTTCAATCTGTACGTCAATGCGATCCCGCGTTGAACTAACTAACACCCCATAGCTGATCGGCTACTATGATCTGACCTACACCATCGTTTCCCTCGTATTCCTGTCTCCTTTCGTGGGCTACGTTGCTTCTGCACTTCTCAACAACTATCTACATCTCAAGTTTGGCCAGCGCGGCGTCGCCATTCTGGGTGGCGTGAGCCATGTCCTGGCCTACATCATCATTGCGGCACACCCGCCTTTTGTGGCTCTAGTGTTTGCCTTTATGCTGGCAGGCTTCGGAAACGGCATCAATGACGCCGCGTGGAATGCATGGATCGGGAATCTAGGCAAGTCTAGCGAGCTTCTGGGATTCCTGCACGCATGCTATGGAGTCGGTGGCGTGATTAGCCCTTTCATATCGACGGCAATGATAAGCAAGGGCGGCTTGCCTTGGTACACGTTTTACTACCTCATGGTAAGAAATTGTCCCTCAGATATGAACTTGGCTAATCTTTCTAGATTGGCATCGCCGGCGTCGAGTTAGTCTCACTCACCGCGGCCTTTTGGAAATCCACTGGAGCGGCGTACAGTGCTGCATACAGAGAGTCTCAGCAGACACATTCCGGGAAAGAGACTGGCCTGGGTGAAGCCTTGTTCAAGAAACCGGCAGCACGAGTATCCTGGGTCTCTGCTCTTTTCCTACTCTGCTATGTCGGTGTTGAAGTTGCTTTTGGAGGTTGGATCGTGACATTCATGAGCAAAGTCCGCAAGCAAGACGAATTTTCGAGCGGAATGTCGGCCGCTGGTTTTTGGCTCGGCATCACGTTTGGCCGCGCTATTCTGGGATTCGTTAGCCCCAGGATCGGCGTCAAGCTCGCCATGTCGGTAAGTACTCAGTTCGCCTCATATCAAAGTTGGTCGCTAACTTGGACAGATATACATTGGCTGTGCTGCCGCACTGGAGCTTGTGTTCTGGCTTGTGCCACAGTTTATTGTCTCCGCAGTCGCGGTATCACTGCAAGGATTCTTCCTTGGCCCCATGTTTCCCGGCGCTGTCCTTGTCGCCAGCAAGCTGCTTCCAAAGCATCAGCACGTCGTAGTGATTGGCTTTGCCTCCGCATTCGGCGGATGCGGTGCAGCAATCCTGCCGTTTGTGACAGGCTTGCTTGTGCAGGGATCAGGACCGACGGTATTGCAGCCTATTATTCTTGCTCTTCTGGTCGCAATGCTCGTTGTTTGGTTGCTTCTTCCACGCATCGACAAGAAACGTGACTGAGAAGTAGGAGTGTATCACTAGAAAAGAGAACATTAATCATCAATGAATATAAACTTGCAATAAACGCTTGTATGCTAAGATAAATGGTCCTCTACAAATCCGGCACAGGGTCGACTTTCTTAACAACACGAGCCGGCGATCCAATTGCGACGGAAAAGTCAGGAATGGACTTTGTCACGACGCTTCCCGCTCCAATCGTGCAACCCTTACCAATGGTGACACCTGGCATAATAGTCGTGTTGCCACCTATCCAGCAATCATCACCAATCACGACAGGCTTGGCGTACTCGACACCCTCGCGGCGAGACTGCACTCCAGTTTCGTGGGTAGCGGCGAAGATGGACACAAATGGCCCAAATTGGACGCGATTGCCAATCTGTACAATGGCACAGTCGAGAATGACGAGGCTATCTTGTAAGCCGAGTTCGCACAACGCCGTGTTATGTACTCACTTGAAGTTGGAGTAGAAGTTATCACCAATCATAATGTTGCAGCCGTAGTCAACGTTCAGAGGAGGTTCAACAAAAGCACCTTTGCCGACTTTGCCAAAGATTTCACCTAGCGCTTTGCCGCGATCCTGCTCAAGCGACTCTGCGGTGGCGTTCTCAGGGAACGTTGTATTATACCTACAAAATTAGCGCAGTCTGAGCTTGATTGTCTGCGTGCTTACTTGTGCATCAGACGCCTCGCACGAAAGCGACCCTCGACCAGCTCAGGAACCTGGGCGTTATATCTGTGACAACGTTAGTTTGCTTCGTGCATGGCGGACCAAGACACTAACAGAACACCAGAAATCATCTTTTCGTAATCGTCACACCATGGGATGTGCTCGAGCTGCTTGGCCAGCTCGATGGCGCCGGAATCCTTTTCGATGGAAGCCATAGCAACGTACTGTGAAGAAGAGGAATCGCTCGGTCGCCCAGATATGCAAAGTTAAAACGAAAAGTGTCGTGTTTAAATAACGGCGCCGTGAGGGTCCGTGATGGGGATCCGAAGTCGAACCGTCGGACCGACAAAACGGCTTGGCTAGGTGGGCTGGTGTTGCAGTTTGTGGGGGTCAGATTCTAGATCTGAACCCAAAGTCGTCAGATTGGTGTCACAATGTAGTGGCAAAAATGAAGACGATATAAACGGCGGGATGAAATATTTAAAGACTGGCTAGGCCAGCGACAGATGCAATCACGGCCTGAGCAAGAGCGACTCAAAATGAGGCTACATGACATCACATTTGCAACTTTGACTTCTGCAGCCGCTGTCAACTACTATAACGGCGCCTTCTGCAACAGCAGTCTTGATTGCCTCAAAATTTGCAAGCAAGGCGATTTCAAGGTTACTCAAAGTTCAGAGGGGCAGCCGCAGCTTGCCTGCGCCGAGGGCATCATCGAGTACAGCCGTAAGACCTGCCTCTCGCGCAACGGCAATGGCGATGAGAGTGTTAGGTTGCTAAGCACCGCCTGCAGCCAAGCCCGGGGTTTGCTCTGCGTAAACTACTGCGTGGTGCCGAATCGAGACCCAGGTCACTTCGAAGACCAGTGTCACGGGATGGGGGGTATATCATCGACAATTATGGGTGGGCTGACGGAGGACCAGGCCAAGGGACAGGAAAGCTGTACGTGATGGAGAGTTGGCAGGGATCTTACCGAAACGTGTTATGGCTACTTGTCAGATATAATCTGATGTTAAGGATCCGGGGGCGGGGGAACCAGAAGCCGAGGCCGCTGCATGTAGCCGTTGAGGCGCGTAACAAGGGAAGCTCACGGGCGGTGGATTTTTAGTGCTTTTTCAGTGGATGAGCGCTCTGTAAAGCCGCTATACTGGTAGAACAGAATTTAGGTTACTTGTGTCTTGTGTGCCTGCCGTAAAAATTCTGTCCTCGAAACTCTACACTGTGGTATATTGTATTGCGAATTCACGAGCTTGTATGGCGTTGTAAATAGTTTATCATTACACGTGTATAGTCTTGTAGTGGCCGTAACCTCTCCCCGTCTTACATCTTGGAAGGCACCCATTGTGGCTTCTCCTTGTTTACAAATGCCATGACACCCAACTTGATGTTCTCGCCGCCAATCAGTTGTCGCATATATTTTTCGTCCATCAGCTGTGCCGCCCTTTCCACGCTCGCAGTCTCCCATGCTTCTCGTAGACCTGCACGGCTCATGATGATGGCATCTGGCGACATGTCTGCAATCTGCTCGGCCAGAGCTACTGCTTCAGGCACGACGCTGTCCTCGGAGGTGGCGACGCGGGCGAACCCGTGGTGCTTGGCTTCTTCAGCAGTCAATGTACGCGCCGCCAGCACAATCTCGGAAGCTAGCTGCATGCCGAAGATGCGCACGACCCGCGGAATGCCACCGGCACCAGCCCATACGCCTCTCTTCACTTCAGGAAGACCGAATGTCGCCTTGGGAGAGGCAACGACCATGTCGCTGTGATGCTTGTTAGAAACCTTTCACCTTCAATGGCAGGTCTGCATGTCCCATCTCCTTACCAGTTCAAGGCCAACTCAAAACCGCCGCCTAGCGCAAAACCGTTGACAGCTGCAATGATGGGCTTCTTTCCCACGCGTCTGCTGATGCCAGCAAAGCCAGTAGTTGGAAAGGCGGCCCCGTTGGACTGCTCTCCAGAGAGTTGCTTCTCCATCAGCATCTTCAGATCCTGGCCGGCACAAAACGCCTTCTTGCCCTTGCCCGTAAGAACGGCCACGCGCAGCGAAGGCTCCTCATCAAACCATTGGAAAAGTCTGTCACCCTCAAAATGGCCGTCTGTGTGGATGGCGTTCATGGACTTTTCGCGATTGATGGTCACGAGGAGGACGAAAGGTGCTGGGAAGCTAATCTCGTAAATGGTGAGCTCTGGAGGCTGCGTCTCTAGCTTGTCCGCCATGTTGCCGTATTCTATATTAGCGTTGGATAAAATTTATGATGCTGAGGTTCAGTGGAAGGAAAACAAAATGTACTCAATTCGGAACTCTGGGGTTTGATGCAGATGGACTGGGGAAGACTGGGGATTTAGCGCCTCCCGCCCCGGGAACCTCGGGACAAAGTAGCTCTCTCCACAACAAATAGCCGATGAGCTGTACAACACAACCACGCGCACCGGCAGCCCCAGGTCTCAAAACTTTAATGCTGAATGATCATCAAAGGTAAACCTGTTGCGAGAAAACCCTTAAAAGAGAAAATCGGCAAATTCAAGACCAAAAGATCATTTTCATCAAGCAACTGCCAAACCAGTGCAACCAGCGTCATCATAACCATGGCGCCAAATCGAGCCATCCCCATCATCGTCGGCGTTGGCGACGTCAGAAACAAATCCAGCAAGCCTGAAGATGCAATTGAACCGTCCAAGATGATGATTAGCGCGATCCAGAATGCCGTAAAAGACACGGGCCTCGATGCTAGTAGCCAGAAACAGCTACTCGGCGACTCAGACAGCTTGCGCATCATTCCAACATGGACGTGGGCCTACAACGACATACTGAGCACAGTAGCGGATGGCCTGGATATCCAGCCCAAAGTGAAAGAGATGCCGACGCATGGTGGAAATCAGCCTGCTTTACAGTGCGACGAAGCGGCCAGAGCAATCTCCACTGGACAGAGCAAGGTAGCCATATTGACTGGTGGTGAGGCTATGGCTTCCCGTAAGTCTGCGCCACCCCTCGCGAGGATACCATTAACAGAAGTAGTTGCGGCCTGTCAAAAAGCAGGACAAATACCACCGCCTGGCTGGGTTGAGCCTGACCCTGACGGCAAATCGCTGACCATGGATATGTCAATCTTGGGAGACGGTAAATAATGTCCCCTGCATCATCTTTTCGCCGCTGACCGTATAGGTGCTGGTACACGACACTCCATGGGGCTCCCCATTCATGTATATCCGCTATATGAGAACGGGCGGCGTGCCCACCTGAAGCAGACTGCGCAGCAGAACAACCAGGAGTCGGCAACCATGTATGCTTCATTCGATGAGATTGGCTCCAAGAACCAATATTCCTGGAACTACGGAGAGAAGCCAAAACCAGCTGAATTCATCGGATCCATCTCCAAGCGCAACCGCATTATTTGCGATCCTTGTAAGTTCTGAGGTCGCAAGGAGCAAGACCAAGCTGACGCAGCAGACCCTCTTCTCATGAATGCTTTCAATGGTGTCAACCTTTCCGCGGCCTGCATTTTGACATCGACAGAGCACGCTGAGAAACTGGGCATCGCAAAGGATAAATGGGTCTACGTACTCGGCGGAGCTGGCACCCACGAGAAAGACAACTGTGAGTCTTGAGTTCTAGGTTTATTGTTTGATACGCACCGCTAACAAGTCAGTCTGGGAGCGACCTGGATTTGCCAGCAGCCCGGCAATTACAAACTCACTCAACTCTGCTCTCGAGGTGTCCGGGTTGAAAAAAGACCAGATTGATGTCTTTGACTTTTATTCGTAAGTTGGCGCTCGACTGCACAGAAGCGCCAAAACTGATTCATTTAGGTGCTTTCCCATTGTGCCCAAGCTTGCGTGCGATCATTTCGGCCTCTCTTCGACGACACCAGAGAAGCCAATCTCGCTTCTAGGCGGCCTCACGTCCTTTGGTGGTGCCGGCAACAATTACTCTATGCATGCAAGTAAAATCTCTCCCATTGAAGCGCACTGATCGATCTAACAACTTTTAAGGCGCTTACGGCCATGACGCGCGAGCTGCGTAGCCGCAAATACCAAAACGGCCTAATCCTGGCCAATGGCGGCATGCTCACTCATCAATACGTTGTTTGCTTGTCGGCCCAGCCTCGTAAGGACGGAAAAGACTACCCTTCCAAAAATCCGCTGCCGCTCGTCGTGCAGGACCCTGCGCCACCATTTGTCGAAGACGCCGACGGCCCAGCCACCATTGAGGTAAGTGCCGAGTTAGTTATCCTCGGTAAGCTACACCGTTCTGACAGCACCACACAGACTTACACCATTGAATACGATCGTTCTGGAGCGCCCAGCCTCGGACTCATTGTTGGAAAGCTCAAGACGGGCGAGCGCTTCCTCGCCAATCACGGCGATGAGGCTACTCTGGAAAGGCTGGCGCAGCGCTCGGTGGAGCACATTGGTGAGGCGGGCGTCGTGCGCAAAGACGACGAGAAGAATCTCTTCTACTTTGACGCCAAGCCAAACCTGTAAATTAATTGAAAGATTCCGTATAAGAGAGAAATTGTTGAGCATTACATCATATCTAACTGAGACACTGTGGTGACTGCGACTGTAAAAGGGCGTTGCACTTTTGGATGGCCCCGCATTTGTAGTTCCGCTATCTCCGGCTCCTAAATAGCTTCATCAATGCTTGGTGTTTTGCTGCAGCATATCAATATTCGCGCATCGACACACGAAAATTGCATCTAACAAGCTGCTCTTTCTTACGCTACAATGGCCTGCGCTGACTGCTTCCGTGGTGAGATTCACGAGGGCCAGCCCAAGGGCGAGGTTGGCAACGTTCATGGCCTGCCCACCTACATTTCGCGTCCGCCCGAGGGCACGCAGTCGCGCGGCATCGTCGTCATCATTCCGGATGCCTTTGGCTGGGAATTTGGTAACAATCGCCTGCTAGCTGACACCTATGCTGAGAAAGGAGGCTTTACTGTCTACCTGCCCGATTTCATGAATGGTATGTCACAATGCGCTCTTGGCGTACTCGGTGCTGATCTAGATAGGCCACTCCGCGCCTTTGAGCATGTTTGACAACGCCCGTGGCTTTGCAACCGCGACCGGCGTTTTTGGTAAGATGTGGGTGTAAAGGGCCCGGCAAGACTTTGACTATACTGACTATCGCAGCTATCACATCTTCTGGACTATGCTTGATGCCATCCCGTGGCTCTACCACAACTACCCGAGCAAGACCTTTCCTGGTGTCAAGGGGTTCTTTGAGCAGTTGCGTAAGGATGAGGGCGCTACACAAGCCATCGGTGCCGCTGGGTTTTGCTGGGGTGGCAAGCACATCGTTCTCTTGAGCCAGGGCCACGAGATTGATGGCAAGCCGCTTCTCGACGCTGGCTTCACGGCCCATCCCAGCATGCTGAGCATCCCCGGCGACCTAGAGAAGATCCAGCGCCCCATCTCTTTTGCTCTGGCCGCCAAGGACGATCAAATTCCCCCGGCAAAGGCTGAAAAGCTCAAGGCGGTTGTGGAGGGTCTGCCAAGCCCGGTGACAGGCGAGGCGTACGTGTTTGAGAAAACGGGACACGGGTTCGCCGTCCGCGCCGACATGGCCGAGGTTGATATAGCGGCGCAAGCAACCAGGGCTGAGCAACAGTGCATTGACTGGTTCCACAAGCATTTTTGATAACAAGTTGGAACACAGAGAATTAGTGAAATTTGGGCACTGCGAGATACGCCTTTTTATTCTAATCTACACTCCATTACTCTTGTCGCTGTGCGTTCGCGAGGTCAACTGCCTTTTGCGCTGCCTTTCCAAAATCAGATTCCACGTAAAGCCCCAAATTAGCATCCGCAAGCTTCAAAAGTCAGTACTGTCGCTGTTGCATGTTTGGCAATACTTACAAGCTTTAGGCCGGCCTCCGAGTTTGTACCCTGAAGACGGACTACCATTGGCACATTAATTTCCATCTCACTGGCCGCCCCAATGATTGACTCGGCAATCATGTCACATCTCGTAATACCTGATCATGTCAGAAGTGAAAGCGGAAGGAATGAGAACTATACATACCGCCATAAATGTTGACTAGAATAGCCTTGACACGCTCGTCTCTCAGAATGATGCCAAATGCTTGCATCATCGTCTGCGTCGTCGCTTGACCGCCAGCATCGAGAAAGTTGGCACTCTTTCCGCCCGAGAGCCCAATAGCATCATTTGTCGCCATAGCTAGTCCCGCGCCATTGACCACGTTGCCAATGTTGCCATCCATGCGCACGTAGACGAGGCCGTATTTTTCAGCTTCTACCTCATCACGCACTTCTTGCTCCTTGTCGCGTAGCGCAAAGAGATTCGTCTGCCGTTTGTGTGCATCATCGTCGAACATGAAGCTAGAGTCCAAACAAACGAAAGAATTATCGGAACGTGCCAGTGACCGGACCTCGAGAAGCATGCCTTCCTTTTCCAGAAAGATTTTGTGCAGAGCCTTCAGCGTCTTACCGAGACTGCTGATTTCGGCGGCCATGGATACATCAAGATCAGAGGCAATGCAATGAACCAGTGAATCAGGAACACCCTCGGTCAATTTGAAATTGTACGAGAGAATGCTGCTGGGGGACTGCGCGGCAATGGAGCGAATATCCTGGCCGCCACTCTTCGAGATGATAATGGTGGGCTGGTAAGTTTCACGGTCAATTGTCATGGCAAGATACCAAATCTCGTCGTAAGAAGTTGGCTGTGAGATGTAAAGTTCTTTGGCAGCAATTCCGCTATTGGAAGACCGCAGAAGGTTGGTTGCGAGCTTGGCCGCCTGTTCGGGGCTGCGAACCACCAACCCCGCGGCTTCTTGCTCTGCCAGAGAAACATTGCGCTTGAGTAATTGTGCGCTCAGAAGACTATTGTTTCCTGAGAGCATTGGTTAGCAACCACTCAATGCGCATCAGTTTGTCACTCACCAAGCTCTTCCACTGCTGTCCTCGCCTCCTCGGCACTGCGCGCAACGAGCCCCCGTGGTACGACAGCGCCGGCCTAATAATGGTCAGTGTTGTTGCCCAATTAATGCAGAATATCCAAATATACCTCTTTCAACAGCGCTTGTGACTGGTATTGGTGCAGCGTAAGCCTTCTCACATGCTGCCGAGCAACAAGCTGCTCATTGTCAGCGTACACCGAAATTTGGCTGATAGTTGAAGCCTACCTGAGAGCTCGACTTCCACAGTCGTAAAGCTGATCCTTGAGAAGCCATTGATTTAAATTATTGGAAAGGGGCTGTGAAGAATCCTTCGAGACATTTACATGTTACAATTGATGTGCCTGAGATCGGAACGCGGCGCGCAATTAGCTGCCGACCGCTAGCCGGCTTTATGGGTGTCGGCTTCTCGCGGGGCATACATGCTGTCATTGCAGCACTAGTGGCCGGTTATATGGTATCGTGACCAACCTCAGATATTATACATCGTAGTGTCGTGACCAGATGCAGATTTCTTTTCGCAATTGATTTTCAAGTTTGTTGCTGATCACGGATGGAAAAATGAGCAGGCCAAGTTGTCAAGCCAGCGCTCGATGGGCGCGGCATTTCAGCAGCTCGGCTCGTTGCCAGCAAGATTCGGCACAAGACGCGGCGTCGCGTCTCCTCGACACGTTTGCGGGGAAGACTGTCAGCCGCCGTCAGCTCATCGATGGCAATCAGCTTCAAAGGTTGTCGCTTACTTTGAATCGGAAATTCATTGGCAAGCATAACGTCGCCGAGCGCGCACCGCCTGCTGGCACACCTGTACCTCCAGGATACCACCTGGTCTATTTCACTCCCGACGGCGTAGAAGCGGACCTGGGCCCGGACGGCTCCGACAGAACATACAATGCAGCGGCACCATTTTCAAGACGGATGTGGGCGGGCGGGAAGATGAAATGGCCATCCGAGAAGGCGTCCATCTGTGTTGGTGACGAGGTCGAGGAGCGCACGACCCTGCTGAGTGCGACGGCCAAGAAGAGCCGCTCAGCTGGCGAAATGGTTCTGGTGGAGGTTGTCAAGGAACTTGAAGGAGCTCAAGGCGTTGCCATAGTAGACAAGCGATCCTGGGTCTTCCGTCCAGAGGTCGACCTGAGCAATGCATCAGCTCCGGAGCCACCGAGACAGACGAAGCAGGGGCCGACATTGATTGAGGACGTAACCGGTGAATCTACATGTGAGTAGCCTTGCAGAGATAATTCGTCATAACATCTGGATGTATTCTGACTAATGTAGTTCCTACAAGAAACTTTTCTTGGTCACCTGTCGGACTCTTTCGCTTCTCCGCATTGACCTTCAATGGTCACAAAATTCACTACAATGAAGGCTGGACAACCGCTGTCGAAGGCCATCCCGGAGTCATCGTACACGGGCCCCTGAACCTAATCAATATACTGAACTACTGGAAAGACATACACGGCCAGGGTCAGCTACCCAAAGAAATTGTGTACCGCGCCATGTCGCCGCTGTACGCGGGTGACAAGTACCAAGTACACACTGCCAGTGTAGAGGGGGCAGTTGGGGGTAGGAGGTATCAGATTTTGGCGGAGAAGGATGGTATTGTGTGCATGAAGGCAGACATACTTTGAACCGATATAGTCTCCAACATTCACCGCATAGACAGCGTTTATAGAATCATGCACTTTTTATTACTCATTTATTTCATCATGGCTAGTCATATCTTTGAAGTCAATTTCCCTTGGTCAACGGTTTGAGGCGCTTCATGATACTGTCGGTGTACTCGCCTGAAGGCGCATCGTAGTCGACAGTGTAGATTGAGACGGAAATTCCACCGTTCTCGACAACATATGTCTCGCCAGGCAGCGAGCAGTCACCGTGCGTGCAAGCATTGACGCCGGCTTGGTAGGGCTTAATGTTAGCCCAGGTGAAGATTCCCTTCTTGGCATCCCAGACAGCTTCATTGACGTGCGCGTTGCCGGTCATTCGGGTGCGCACAATCTCAGGCTCGGTGCCGTTGGCCTTGAGCTCGGGGATATTGACGTTTAAGCCGTAGCCGAGAGGTAGCAGAGGGCCACCCTTGGGGCTGCTCTTGATGACCTGGTCGACAACCTTGACAGCCATCTTAGCGACCAGCGTGGCAGGGTCGCTGCCGTTCTTGACGTCAAAGTAAGGGACCTCGGGGTTGCTACCAGAGAGCGCAATGGCGGGGACGCTCCGGTGAGTGGCAGCATAGCTAGTGATGGTCAGCATGGAGATTTTGTCAAACTTGAGGAGAAAACGTACGCGGCGCCTCCAGTTCCAGAGAGTGTCCAGACAAACGGCCCAAGGTTGGTTCCAAAGTTGGGACCGGTGAGAACGAGGTCAGGCACCTTGAAGTCAGCGAACCGCGGCAGCACGTAGTCGAGAGCGACAAAGGTGCAAGAGGCGGGAGTGCCGTTATAGTACCAAATGTGGCTATCATGAGGATCGCTGCCAATCTGAGTCTGTTAGTTTGCATGCCACAATCACTTGGTAATGTATGCTCACGGAGGGTGCGCCCTTGGGGATCAGATCGTACTGCGAAGCCGCAGTAAGATTGGCCTCGCCACTAAAATCGCTTTTACCACCCATTCCGCTCTGCTTAGTAGCTGGCGCAACGATCCAAGCTGGGACAGTCAACAGTTTGTTGCAAAAGCCATACAGATGTTTATAGAGCACATACCATTGTGACCAGCTTCGTTCAGCAGGCGGTAAACTTCGCGCAGGTTACCCGAGGCAAAGCCATCATCATTGTTCAGCAGGATGTTGAGAGCCTGGCCGGAACCAACGAGGGCCAAGGACAGAAGACTGGAGACGCGCATTTTGGGGACTGCAAGGGTAGCAATAGCGGAATGACAACAGAAGAGAGAATGGAGCCAATTGACGGTTTACGGCGAGCGAGGGCTACTTATGCAAAATTCTTGGCAGGCAGCAAGGGCCTTGAGAAAAACCTGCACCCAACAAAGCACTGGGGTAGAGCAAAAGTTCCCCACGACGATGCGTGCTCTCTTGCCTGGTCGGGTATGGCGTCGAGCTGCCAAAAGAATAAGGTTGGATGGTTTGGACGAGGCTAGCAGAGTGGTGGTTGACTAGTGGCGTTGATGGCGCTGCTGGTGCTGATGGCGGAGGCGGCCGAGTGGCTGGGCAACGCGCAGCACCCGGCGTCGGATAGCGGTGCAGTGATCAGGGATTTTCACGATTGATTAAGTTGACGGTGAAATAGCCGCAGTGTGTAGCATCCCGCTGATGCAATGTGCCTCCAACGAGCTACCACACTAGCTACGCTTTACAATGACGCTGGGGCTAAGCCGGAGAGGTATGTTGTGATCGGACCACTGGTGATTTTGGGGCTTATGATTACCACGTCTATATTTTATTTACTCATTATTTTCTCGATGAGATTTGATACTGAAAGTCGCAGAATTCTAGGCCAAGCGGCAATGCTAAGGCATCCACAGCCAGCGCGGTCGGAGTGGCCGCTTTGCGTATTTTTGGACAGGAGATCCCATCCTTGGCGTTTTGGTAGCTGAACCAGAGGAATGTGGAAGTTATCCGATTTAGATCTTCACAAGATTAGATCTAGGCTTGGCTGACTGTACACTTCGTCGCCATCTTGGAAGTTACCCAGGCGGTTGCTCGTAACAAAAATAGTCTCCTGAAGAATCTTGTGCTTATCGGCTAGGTGGTTAGTCGGCCGTAAAAGTTTCGGCTCTGAGTACTTCTCGGCGGATAGTGTAGACTCTTTTCTTGGGGGGCAGTTGAGGAGAATCATGCCATGGCCTAGGGAACATTTTAAAACCTTCCTCGTCTCTACTGCCTAGCTACAGTGCCGTGCTTGCGGCTACACATTTTCATTTCCATATCGCAAAGACCTTGTAGCTTGGAATGACAATTGTTTTGTGAGATTTTACTACAAATATGCTCAACCTCTAAACCATGCTTGCGAGCTTATGACCCAAACCGGCCCGCTGGCTTAGTGCGCTGCGGGGAAAGGAAAGTGGCTGGCAACAAGGCTCGGGATGGGTTCAGGAGGGGCAAGTCCTTGGTAATTCCGGCTTAACAAAACGGCGCAGGCGGCGCTGGGGTGGTGGCTGAAGATAGCGAAGCTGAAGATGCGGTCATCTCCGAAGGTACTTTTGTACTTTATATCGTCTTAGTTTATTTACTATTGCATCGATGGGCATGCACATTCCGCTTTTCCATACAACGTGC
This sequence comes from Aphanocladium album, assembly GCA_029218145.1. Taxonomy (NCBI): domain Eukaryota; kingdom Fungi; phylum Ascomycota; class Sordariomycetes; order Hypocreales; genus Aphanocladium; species Aphanocladium album. The sequence goes on along the minus strand of JARDXD010000616.1, from coordinate 15,412 downwards.
GCGAAGTCCTTGGTCCAAAGCACTACCTGTAGACTGTCCTTGCGGCCCGCATCTATGTGTTGATGAGGCGACGTGATGATGGCGCTATTTCAATTTATTTACATTGCTACAATCGCGCAGCAAGATCAAAGTCCCTCCCGACACAGTATTTATAAATCTAAATGCCTCTATCAGAAATGCGTCGATCAGCAGCGATGTCGGATCCACGACGGATTCCTACTGGCCCAAGTATCCACCACTACCATCATGGTTGACCGAAAGAGGCATCTCGCGGAGCCTTTTTGACTCACTTGGACGTTTGGTCTCCGCCTGAAATAAAAGAAAAAATCTCACTCGAGCAGTCTGACAGCTCTTGTCCTGCAACAACCAAGATCATTGAATTGAGTTGATTGTAGTGCACAATCATGTTACAAACCGACTCTCACAACACCGACAACCGTCGCTCGGTTGACACGTTGCAGATGCTGGATGAAAATGTCGCCACTGCAAACAGTCTCCCGCCGACGGACCATGGCCGCGACGCGTACCTGGCTCTCATCTGCTGCACGGTCGCCCAGGCACCAATTTGGGGCAAGCCAACTCCTCGCTGAACCTTTTCATCTGCGTGAAGCGCTCCCTTTGTATTCCTAACCTAGCATAGGCTATTCCGTGGCTTTTGGCATCTTCCAAGAGTACTACACCAGCGACAAGAGCCACATCAAGGCCGCACCAGGTGCGTTCGCAACCATCGGTGCGCTGCAGATGGGTATCATGTATCTCATGATGCCGCTCGCGTTTATGGCGCTGAGCTGGTTCCCACGACTGCGTCCTTGGTGCGGCCCTCTTGGACTGGTGATCACCGTGGCGAGCATCTGCGCATCGGCGTACGTGACGACTGTCGGCGGTCTCATTGCGACTCAAGGCGCGCTGTATTCGATTGGATGCGGGCTGCTATTTAGTCCCATCTCCAAGTATATGGACGAGTGGTTCTCTGCCAAAAAGGGCCTCGCCTATGGGATCATGTGGGCGGGCAAGTCTCTCGTCGGCATGGTGATGCCCTTTGTCTTTAGCGGACTACTCAGCCGGTTTGGCCTCCGCGCAACCCTGCTGTCGTGGGCGGTCGCTTCAGCCGTCATGATGCTGCCGACTCTGTTCTTCCTCAAGCCGCGCGTGCCGCTGCATCTGCAAGCCCAGAATCGACGCATCTCTCTTGCTTTCTTGCGCCAAACCTCCTTCTGGATGATGCAGGTTGGTATTATTATCCAAGCCCTGGGTTACGTCATGCCAAGCACGTACATGGCCAGCTATGCAACCGACGTTGGCTACTCGTCCATCACCAAGCCGATCCTCATCGCCATGTTTTCGCTGTCTGGTACCTTTGGCGCTCTATTCCTCGGCATGATGAGCGATCGCCTCAATGCGACCAAGGTCATTCTCATATCTGCCATTGGCAGCGCCGCGCCCGTATTCTTGCTCTGGGGGCTGAGCCGGCATCTGGCCAACGTTATCATGTTTGCGCTCGTGTACGGCTTCTTTGCGGGAGGGTTCAGCTCTACTTGGACGAGCATGACGCGAGAGATACAGCGGGATGATATCGGTGCAGACCCCTCTCTGCTATTTGGCTTGCTAATGGGCGGCCGTGGCGTCGGTTTTGTCGTCGGAGGGCCGCTGAGCGGTGCTTTAATTGCCGTGCCTGGTCTCTTAACCGACGAAGCTCTCGGATATGCAACAAAATACGGGCCGATGATTCTATGTACAGGGTTTACTGCGATTTTATCGGCTTGGGCGCCTTTTTGGAAAATCTCCAGATCACTCAAGTCAAAAGTCGGGTCAACACAACGAGTCAGAGCGGTGTAAGGACAACCGGCACGACCGTTAGCATGTAGGGATTTCGAGATATTGGTTGTAGAATACCTCGAAGCTCAAGATTCATGTGTAAGATCGGTATCAGATAGATACTCGATCCATCAATGCCTTCCGAAACTGCTCTTTCCTGATGGTACTACGCTTTCCTGCGACTGTATGCTGATTGCACTTGCATGGAACCCCGAGTACACCACTGGAGTATTATATCTCCGAACTCAGAACCAGCTCGGCACACATTAAACTAGTTCTGATACTCGAATATCGACTTAAGTTATTCTGTGTGCAATTCTGGGGATTCCGACGGCCCACTTCATGCGCTTGACTATGTGGTTTTGTCAGGCTGCTGTGGTAGAGCTTCACTGCCCGCGCCCGCCCATGTAAGCTGACACTATGAAGCTCTGACACCAGAAATATTAGGGCTGCCGTTTATTTTCTGTAGGTATATCAAAACAGGAAAGCGTACCAAATGTACTGGATTAGATCGAAACTGTTTCGAACGGGCCGTGATGACGTTCCCAATCGGCGCCAAGTGAAAAAGCCCCGGCGGCGGGAAAATCTACCGTAGTTGGCGTCCATGCCGCCCTGATGCAGCTAACCAGTGAAGGCTGCCCATCTGTCTGACAGGAGGTCAGCCTCTATGTTGCATACTCTGCATCGTAGTTAGTTAACTATTGCGATTATTGGTCCCCCGTAACTCAGGTCTCATGGTCCCGTGTGGGCATAAAGAGCCGCCGCCGCTGGTTAGCACCAGGCGAAGCTTTTCTCCCCAGACTTTCTCCGCCTAATTCTTATTCTTCTTTGCTACTATTACAGGCAGACGAGCATTTGCGCCCGATACGATCAGCTCGACAAAAACGCGACCGTAAAAATGAAAGCTATTGTCGTTGCCGCCACCCTGGGCGTCTTCTTCGGATACACGGCGATGGGGCAAGTGGACTTCGTGAAGGAGGCCTGCCCGGCAGCAGATTACCACATGGCTCAGAAAGAGAGCATTTCGGAGAAGCAAAGCAGCGTTGAATCCCTCTTCAAAGTGACCTCGTTGGTCCGCAGCCTCACACCACCGCCCGCCTACCAGACAATGCCCGTGCCCCGCGCGCACGCAGACGGCTCAGGCGCAACAGGCCAGAGTGAAAAGAAGGAAGGCCACGCGGAGAATTACAACTTCATGACTGCCGCAATCAGGCCGTTTCTCGCTGCGCTGAATGCCAGCACCCTAGGACCGCGCTCAATATATCTCGAAGGCAGCGCTGAGTTCAAGCTGCTTGCTTTGGAGGAAGTGGAAGAACCTCAAATACAAATTTTGAAGCGCACACCAGTCGTCAGTCAGGATCTCGAGCCTCATCGGCTGCTGATTGCTCTTCTGCTGTCGCTAGTCATGGCGACATATAGTTGGAAGCTCGGCTCACACAGCGGCTTAAAATGCTGCGTGTTGCTATTGTTTCTCGTATATTTTCGTTTGCGAAGCATGCATGATACCCCGAACTAGGATGAATACTCGCTCAAAGACAGCATGGGACTGGCAAAAGGCTTGCGAGCTTCTTTCAATGAACATATTATTTTGTCATTTAGTTCTCCCATCCTTGCGTGAATCAATTTGCCGGGGTTATGTGACAAAACCGTCTGCCTGGGACGGGTACCTGCGTTGAAAGAGCCGAAATTAAAATGACTCGCATGATGCTGGCTGGCTGCTTGTTTCTGCGAGAAGAATTGCTGGGGAGCGGAAGCAGCATAACCATGCGCGGAAATAAGAACTGAGACTGGTTCAGTACAATCATCACCCAACTGGAGCCCAAGAGCTCTTCTCCGTGTAAAGTAAAAAGACTGTGAAATGAGAAAGGGTTTTATGTGACTTCTCACTTTCATCCTTATTCCCTGCATGATTCTACTAACTGCTTTCTCGGTCTTCTTCCTCTTGCCTCATTTTTGCATAATCCGACATTGTATTCACATAGGTCCAAAGCACCCTTCTACGACCTCATTTGCCGTCTACATCATGTTGTGACATGAGCTACATGGTGCTGCATGATGCACTCAATGATCTACTGCACACTTCATAGACGGGATAGCTACATGGAAAATCCCAAGAAGGGGCCCGGTTTAGTTTGAAGGCTGCTACGTTGTAAAACAGTGAATGTGCAACGGCATTCAGAGTATAAGTGGCATTTCGCTTGCCATTCATAGTGCACGTCATAGCGGAATCAGACCTAACAAAAATGACACCAAGTCGCGATCTGCCTGAATATATTGCGTCCTCCATAATAAATGAAGGAGCCCCGAATTGCTTTTGATCCCATTGCACTAGTTAGTGACGCCAAAGCCCAGTAGCTTGTTAAGTAGTGTCTAGCATCTATTTACAGGTGATGAGGTGGCCCATCCAGCTGAACCCCTCCCGGAACCATGCTACCCGACGGCAAGGCTCTCTTCGCTAGAAAGCTGGTAAATGTACCTGGAACGGCAAACCCTCCTCCCTGACCTGTGCATACTGCGACGACATCATAGCGAATGATAGACACGGAGTCATAAACGAAACCATGATATCAATTGCCATCCTGAAACCCGTTCAACGATGAATATACGTCAGATTCAGGAACAAAAATTCTAAAATTGCATCCGTTAGTTTGGTGCTAGTCGCGTGCATGGCGACAATCACCTACATTCCAGCTCTTCACTTCAAAAACGGCTTCAGGCCGCCCGAGATCCTGCGGACAACAGGGCTTTGCGAGACATTTAAAAAGAACAGCCACGAGGCAGCTGCTCGCCTCGGGCCAGGTGCTTTCTCCGGCTAATATCTGCCAGATACTGACATGACCCGAAAATTTTCGTCATTACAAAATGATAATGCATGTCAACGCTGCAGTGGCGCCTGTATGGCCTTGATTCCCTCTCAAGCTTGCGGGCGTACACAGACGCGATCTGCCACTTTGCGCTCTGACCCTGGTCCATTGAGACTGTGACGCCGAGTTGCCGCAAGACAGTGTCTTCCTAGACGGCTCGGATCGACAAATCAAGGCCCCAACTGGCTCTAGTCGGGCACCTGGCCTCGCGACCAGGCAATGGAGGGTTCCCCCACTCATAAAAAGCAAGTATAGAGCCTATGGCATGCCAGAAGCTGGGCAGAAAGTCGCTTCTCTGGACTTTCCTTTTGTGCGACAGCTGAGGGGGAACCAAACCTGCAATTATTTTCTTTTCCTCGAAAAAAGGAAAAAAAGGCACTGGGCTGTGGCTTGCCTTATGACGATTATATTTGTACTCCATGGACGATTTCATTCATATGCCTAGGGTTCGAAACGATTTCGATTTTTACATGGCCAGTCTTTTACAAAAAACATTCGTCAATAACACGTCGATACCATTTATGCAACAAAAATGGGTTCTGAGCTTGGAGTTACGCCAAACAGCAAGCCGAAGCCAAATGTCGATGCTGTCGGCATCTGGTGGGCTTGTTGGGCCTGCATCTGGACCGCCATTGTCGTGTGCGGCATGGTGTTCCTAATCAGGAAGCGTCATCTTCCCACGATGCGTATGCGTGGCCTCGGTCTCTCTCTAACGGCCATCACCCTGCTGCACTTATACTTGATCAGTGGCCAGCTTGGATACATCATCGGAGCCATGGGTCCTCCCGACGCGGAGTACTGGATCATGGGAACCTATTTTCCCTTAGGCATCGCCCTTTTTCATGCCTCCAATACTAGATTCTTACACGTCGCCAAGAGACAAGAGAAGTTCGCGATGAGGAGGAACGCGGGTCTGAAATCGCGCGGCCCCGGGTTGATGAACAAATTTAAGCGGCTCGACTACACCGCTAAAATGATTATTCTTGTCGGCAGCGGCATGATTCTCCAACTGTTTCTCACCATTTTTATCTATTTAATTTCTCGCAAGTTCCATCCTTCTTTCGGCATTCTCGGTACAGAAGTCAACGGCACCGACATGGAACGCAAGGCAGCCATGGGTCGTGGGTGGGAATGGTGGCCGACATGTTTCTGGCAGTTGACCTGGGCCTGGGTTGTCGCCCCCTTCGTTCTGTGGAAGTCTCGTAACGTTAAAGATACACATGGCTGGCGACTCCAGACTATTGGATGTACAATTTCGAAGTGAGTGCTTCGTGCCTGCCAGTCTTCTCAGCTGCTAACACTTTTCAGCCTGCATGCGGCGCCAATGTGGATTATTGCCATGTATGTTCCGGCTATGGAAGCAGTGAACAAATACTTTGTTCCGCCTCAATGGATCTGCGTGTCCATTATGTTTATGGAGATCTTTACCATTTTTGTGCCCTGCTGGGAAGTTTTGCGCCAGCAGCGCCTTCGAAAGGAGACGCTGGATTCGCTTGCGCAGTGGGAGTCTAAGAACCACGACGCTGTGGTGAAAGGTGCCAAGTCGCTCATCAGCTCGGGGGATAGCACCATCGTGGACTCAATTCTCACAGGAAAGAAATCTGCCACCGGATCAGTGGGTTCCAACTCCAACGAGAGTATCCTCACAATGAGCGCTCTGGAATACGTCCTTGAGCGCAACCCAGCACCTCTGCTGCAATACTCGGCATTACGCGATTTCTCCGGCGAAAACATTGCTTTTCTTACCAGCGTGTCTGAGTGGAAAAATTCGTTCCCAAGCTCTGTTCGCAACTCTCAGTACCTCAGCAGCGACGCCCAAATGCGCGAACTTGTGCGCGAACGCTACAACCGCGCCCTGCGAATCTATGCTCAGTTTGTCAGCACCCGAGATGCCGAGTTTCCCATCAACATCTCCTCAATTGAGCACAAGAAAATGGCGGCCGTGTTTGAGAGCGCAACGAGAGTACTCTATGGAGACAAGCGCGAGCCCGATGCTGCGACAATGTTCGACGAAAAGTGGGACAAGCTCACACCGACGCAATCAGCAAAGGAGCAATCCTCCGAGACCGTTTGCGCCGAGGACCGCGTGCAATATTGGGGTGATGTACCCGATGAATTCAATGAGACCATTTTCGACGAGGCTGAACAAAGCATCAAGTATTTGGTTCTCACCAACACATGGCCAAAGTTTGTTCAAGAGCGTTGTGCAGCTTTGGATGCGGAGGAGGATGTGGAAGCTGGCAGCAATGTCGTGCGACTCGCCCAACCAAGCCATCGTACCTAACTGGGGGAGATTGTAGTCAGGGGTTGTTGAGTAAGCCAAGTGTGCACTGGATGTTATTTTTGGTATATAGTCATTACTTTAGGACACAGATTGATCCCTTGAAAACTGTACAATAGAAATTTGGATCCCATCATGCCTGCAGGAAGGCTGTTTGACAAGTCTCAGCCTTACAAGCGACAAGTTTTTGACATGACATGACAAGTTTGTACTAGCGGCGTGGGCCAACAAGTCGTTGAAGGGCGCGCTGAGCCCAAGCCGAAGAATGGATATGGGGAACAGCCACAAAACCAGCGATTCAGTTGCTACTAGAATATTCCTTATCTTTGCCAGAGAACAGGTATTTATGAAGACCCCAGTGAGTTTTGGGTTTCGCGATGGCCCATACAGCACCTGGAATTGCATGCGGGAACATCACAGCTCAACATCTACCTGAGAACTATATACTACACGCATCCCATTTTTTTTATAATTAAAATCAGTTTCTGAAAAAAGAAAAAAGACTTTCAAGATAACACTCCATCTATTTTCGCAAACAGAAGAAAACGTCTCAAAGTCCACCCAACATGACGGTTCAAGCACTGGCTATTCGCAAGCTTACACCAGAGTCTCTGCCAGCCGCCCACGCTCTGATTGAAGCGTCTTTCCGTGGCAAAGAGGCAGAAAAAGGGTGGTGCAGTGAGGCCGAATTCTTTACAAGCCCGCGCATCACGCCCGAGGGCATGCTAGAGAAATTCAACAACCCAGACACAACGTTTCTCGCTGGGTATGACGCGAGCGGCACCCTCGTCACTTGCTGCGAGATTGTGAAGAAGGAGGGCAACGTCGGCTATTTTGGCCTTTTTGCGGTAGATCCAAGCAAGCAAGGCGGCGGTATTGGGAGCTACGTGCTCAACGAAGCCGAGAGATATGCCTGCATGGAGCTGGGCTGCAAGACAATGGAAATGCAAGTCATCGACAGACGCGATACATTGATTGCCTACTATATTCGTCGAGGCTATGTGCAAACCAAAGAAACACGACCGTTTCCGTATGGATTATTTGGAGAAGGGACGATTCTTCGGGACGATTTATGCTTTACGGTGTTGGTGAAGGAGCTGGTGGCATAGATTATATTGCATTATTAAAGGCGAGCGTTTGGCGTCTGTTCAGTAGCATTTTTCCTAGACATAAAATGAACAGTGCATCACTAATAACTGCCCCCAGGGTGAGGTTTCCCGTATCTCCCTGGTCCAGCCTCGTCATCGTTGAGGAAATCGTAGTACATGACCGATTCGGTCTCGACCCATTCTCGCATGTCAAGCCCTTTCTGTCCCGCATCTAGAGTGTGGCCGTTCACGCTCAAATAGCACCCTGTCTTCTTCACGTTCGAACCTGCCTGCGGCCCCGTTGGTCGCCAGACCTTGACAGACGCCTCGCCGCCGATTCCGAACTCTCCAGGCTGCGCGTCGGCAACACGACCATCACCCATGAACGTGAAGCAACGCACCCCGCACGTCCGGCAGAAGAAGAAATGAAGCAGCTTGTCGTGGCACTGGTAGTCGCCGAGGCTCTCGAACGGGTCAACAGGCGACAGGAGCGCAAAGTCGTCGGCGGGCGAAGGGGGCCGCACATGCATATAGCCCGACTTGTGGCATATTCTACAGTTGCATCTGTAGACTCTGTCGGCTGGCGGTTCGTCGGCGGCGGACGCTGGCGGCTGGCGAGGTACCGTGAGGTATATCGCATATTTGACGAAGCCGCAGTGGCAAGAACCTTGAAAAGCTTGTCGTTGAGGATCCATATTGGCGTTTTGCCTTGAAGAAAATCCAATCCAAGCCTAGATGCCAGAATAGGTATTCTCGCACGTCAGTATGATGAAATACCCCCTGTGACTTCCCCTCCTGAGGCTGAACAGCGCGTGGGTCGTTCTTCGTCCAGCCTCAGCCCAGGTAGCTTCGCAGAAGACCAGGTTCGAGTTCACCTTCGGAAAACACGAAAACTCGAGAAAGAAAATTGAAAAGAAACTGCCCTAAAGTTAAATGAAGAATATCAACAAGAGAGTGAGGAAAAGTCAGACCCTGCACCAGTCAACCATAGTGGCGCCAGTACATCTCCTGAAGTTCACGCTCACAGTAGCACCGAGTGCGAATTTGCGGGATTGGTTCTGCTTCATTAGTTTCCTACGGTGCAACGAACAAACAAACAATGACGATGTCGATGCCGAGGATGCGAGCCAGCGCCCGGCTAACTGCATGGGGTTTCAGCCCCAATGCGACATTGCGCCGGGAACAAGACTCAACCCCGGGTCACGATGATGCAAGTGTTGCAAATATGCCAAGAGTTCGCGATCCTACGCCGCGATAAGCAGGATCGAAAAAATCCCGATTCTGGGCTCTCTCTCAGTCCAACTCGTTACGCTCGTTTCGCTCGCAATCCAAACCCTCTTGGCTATAGCCTTGGGAGCATGGTATTGATCTTTTTTTTCAGCCTCGAGTGATCTGCGTAAGACACTTCCTCTCATGGCATCGTGCTCGGCGGGCGACCAGGGTCGTTGGCCTCCTTGTGTAAATCGCCACGATCTCGCTCGAATGGGCGCTGGGCAGAATCTGCCCAACATTTTGATGGCTCATTTTCACTTCCACTGCATTCATTGAAGCGATTCGACCCGCGAGGATGGGCTAATCACGCTCACTGCATCGTCACCGACTCCACATCCCCGCGGAATCGATCATTATGGCTGCAGAGGTTCGCAAAAAAGAAAACACTTGCGCATGTCGTTGGATGAATGTCTAGCTTATCCGGGCTGAAACCAAACGAGGCTTTAATGCAACGTCAGACATGATAAACATGTTCTAATGAGCCCAACTCAAAAAACATGTATAAATACCCTGTCGCTTGCCCTCTCAAGAGAAGAGCTGGTCCAGCACAGCAGCGTAGATTTGGCAACCGCTTTACAAGCTCGCCATCATGAAGTCTTTCGGTTTACTTACCTCTCTGGCTGGCATCACCAGTGCCTCCGTCCAGGGCTTTGACATTTCCCACTACCAGGGCTCTGTTAACTTTGGCGCCGCGTATGCTGATGGCGCTCGCTTCGTCATCATCAAGGCAAGTCCACGCCTGCAAAGAAAAAACTTCTTGTTTTTGATCTCTGGCAGTTTTACTAACCACAGTGACAGGCGACCGAGGGCACGACGTACCGCGACCCCAAGTTCAGTGAGCACTACACTGGTGCCACCAAGGCTGGGTTCATCCGCGGCGGCTACCATTTCGCCCAGCCGGCCTCGTCCTCTGGCGCGGCGCAGGCCAACTACTTCCTTGCCCACGGCGGTGGCTGGAGCGGCGACGGAATCACTCTCCCCGGTAAGCATCGCAAGGCCCCAGCGCGCCGGCACCTGAGATGTCTAATACTTTCCAGGTATGCTTGACCTTGAATACGGCCCCAATGGCAACACTTGCTACGGCCTCAACCAGGCTTCCATGAGAAACTGGATCAACGACTTTGTCAACACCTACCACGCAAAGACTGGCCGCTACCCTCTCATCTACACTTCCACCAGCTGGTGGAAGTCCTGCACCGGCAACACAGCCATGTTTGCTGACAAGTGCCCTCTTGTGGTCGCCCGCTACAACAGCCAAGTCGGCGAGCTCCCTGCTGGTTGGGGCTTCTACACCATCTGGCAGTACAACGACCACTACAAGTACGGTGGTGACTCGGATGTCTTCAATGGTGCCTACTCTCAGCTCCAGAAGATTGCTACTGGTTAACTTTTAGCCTGCGACGTCCTCAAGAACGGAGGATTGTAATATGAACAACGATAAAGATGCGAGCAAGAGATTATGTCTGTTTCAACTACACGAATCACTTTGCCATCATCTGGTGCCAATTTGGGGAACAATTTGTTTTGTCCTGAATAAAATGAAAGCCCATTTTTCGTACACTGTGCCAAATTTCCGGATCTAAACTTTATGCGATGCCCCTTTCTCAGCCAAGCCAGAAAATAAGATCCAAGCCAGGGTTGCGCCTTGATATGATATGCAAAATAGTAAAAGTACAACATTAGGACACAATACAGGTCCAAGAGCTATGAGGGGGCGTTTCCTATTCGCCCTCCTCATCGTCCTCATCCCCTTCCTCTTCGTCCGAGTCGGCTGCCATGCTGTCAATGAAGCCTTCTTCGACATCATCGCTATCTTCCTCGTCGTCGTCAAGGTCGTCTTCCTCTTCTTCGCTGTCGTCTTCATCAGAAAGGGTTGGTCGGCGGCGGCTGCGGATTTGAAGACGGTCTTCGAGCGTACGGCGCTGCGGCTCGTCGCCATCATCATCACTTTCACTCTCACCACTCTCTACTAGCTGTACTCTGCGACGTTTTGTAGGCGCTTCATCCTCATCGTCGTCTGAAGAAATAACTTGCGCATCTGTGGCCCCGGCAGCACCAGCCTCCTCATCCGAATCGTCAATGATGTGAGTACGTTTTCGCTTCACAGGCCTATGGCTGGGTTCGTTGTCGTCTTCATCGTCTGAATCAGCCACAACGCGGCGCTTGCGACCGCGTTGAGATGGACGCCCTTCATCTTCGGACGGCTCTGGACTAGAAAACGGGTTTTGTGCTGCGCTTTCTTCGTCGCTCTCTCCATCGTCAAGGTGCTCATCGCCAGACTCGTGGAATATTTCGGGCTCTTCATCGTCGATGCCATCGCTTTCGTACCCATCTGCCACCGCGCTCGTGTCGTTCACCTGGTAATCTTCGTCGAGGTCTTCTTCGTAGCTTTCAGCTTCCGAGTCTTCTTCTTCGTTGGCACCGTACACTTTTAATGGCAGGTAGTCTGTGGCGACGAAGTTGTCGTAGCGTTCGAGACCGAGCTCCGTTTGAAAGATCACCATGGGGTAGAGTTGTACTCCGGCTTCTTCGAAAGCGGTCTCTTGCGTTTGAAACAAGTATTTTGTATGCCAGTTGGGCACATGAGTCGCCGTGAAGAAAGGACTTTTATCAGAATCAGGCCAGCAGACGAGCTTTGTATAGTCCTCGCCATAGCCCGGTTCCTTTTCGAAAGTCTCCATATAGTATTGCCGGGCGTGCGAGGAAGCACACCAGCGCAGAGCGTCATCTTTCAACTTGCGTTCACCGAAATTATCTTCGTCGGTGTATAAGAAGATGCGTTGGAGCGATCTGAATTTGCGCAGCCAGGAGGTCACATCCGTGTTTTGTTCGTACAAGTTGGCGTCATGAAGCGGCAATGCCAAGCTGAGAAGAGACTGGGAGAAGCCGTCGAGGCTGACCGGTATTGTGGGCAGACCCAATATCGTCTCTTCACGAGCGAAATTCGGAACGCGGTCCAGCATGGCCACGTCAGTGTGCAAATTCACGCAGAGCGTGAACTCCTCGCCGTCATCCGACTCGAGGCGCAACTCATCGGGGAACCTCTCCTTTGCGATGGCTCGCGATTGCTGAGACGTGGCGAGTACGCATCGTAGTGCTCGCGTCTGATCTTCAAGACACAGTCCGGCACCGATAACTCTGCAAGGGGATTTTCTCTTGGGCGAGAGGCTATCGTGAACATTAAAGTCAAGAACACGCGGCGTGCCCTCCAGATCCGGGCAAAACAGGGTCCAGACGCGTAGACGAAGCTCTGGTGGGAGGCGAGTGAATGGAAACGGATCGATCTCTTCCTCTTCGGAACCAGATTCTTCGTCTGTGGATTCTGCAGATTCTAGAGCTTCGTCGTCGAAGAAGCCGTTCTCGCGAGCCTCTGAGCCATCCGACTCGCTCTGGCTATCATCGCTGTCAACAACAGTTGAACGGGTGTGCCGCGTTCGGGCCCTCATCTTGCGAGTTCGCATGTGCAGGCGAGAGGATCCAGAATATGGAAAGATCCTACTCGATATTGACTTGCTATGGCGAAGCAAAGGAATGCGAGTCGAAAAAAAAAAGTTGATGGATGAGCTGAGCAAGAGTTCACGGCTCTGTTGATGAAAGCAAAATAACGTGAACAAAGATCTCGATAGTGGGGCTCCCGCTAGTGCGGTTTGGCCATCTGTTACAGGGGCCCTTGAGACTTTTAGTGGTTATAGTATGCTAAATTGGAGGGTGTTGTAGCGCATGCCACCTGCACCATCCACTGAAGGCCACTGTAATTTATCCTGTGTCGCCTGTAAGGTACATACCTATGGGCGTGGCCAATGGATGTCTTGAGAATTTGATCTATTCTTTGCAGCTGACAAGTAAGTAACTCGTTCAATAGGCAGACCCCAGAACGTACTTGCGCGATCAGACTCTAGCTTTCAGTTTTGGGCATGAAAGTATCGCGTGCGAATCAGCATCGCCCAAGCTCCGCACTGAGCAGTTCCACGGCGCTTGCCTAACAAAGAGTAAGGTCTAGTTTACATCCGAGGACAAGATTTGTCATTATTAGCAATGTTTTCGTTGTTCGTAATGTTTACTTTCTTCATTGCACTGAGTGTGGTACAGTGCTGACATACAATGATAACCTCGCAACGCGCAGTTGTAGCAATTTCACCAGCATTGGACTCATGGGCTATCAACCCACGATGACTGTTGAATAGCTCAAATGACCCAAAAATCTGTTGATAACATTCCATCTTTGTTCATACAGTTATATATACATTCTTGAGAGTTGAAAATTACCAACCAGGCTTCTGGTTCTCAAAAGTAACGTGTAGCGATCCGACATCTCGGCGTCGCGTCAATACCAGCTCTGGATCATGAGACGGCTCCGGAACACCTGCCACCATGCTCTTCTTGGGCTTGCAGACTCCTTGTCCATTGTTCAGCGTCTCACCGGTAGCAGGAGCAATATCAAATGTCAGCAGCGTCTTGATGATGTTGAGCATGACGACGTTGAACACGACATAGCGCCCAGGACACATGAGAACGGTTGGAAGCCCAAACGCCATGAGCTGCTTGACGCGTCCTACGTCCACCTTGCCGTCGACATCCAGGAAGCGATCCGGGCGCACCTGGTCCGCGTCCTCGCCCCAGCTGCTGTAGCTGTGCTGGTGAGGCAGCATGGGCGCAACGATGAGCGCCTTGCGACGGAAAGCAAAAAGGCCTGAAAATACGGAATCGTGCGTGACCAGACGGGTGACGTTGGAGTTGGCTGCATATAACCGAAGCAGCTCGTACCAAAACGACATGAGAAGCGGGCAGGAATCGCGCACGCGGCTGATGTCGACGACTATATCCTTGTTTTCGGGGTCTGAATGATTTGCCGGTTCCACAAGCTCGTCTATTTCGGCGCGAATAGCGGTCATGAAGTCGTCGTCGGCAATGAGGTGCCACAGTGCCCAGGTGGTGATGTTGATCAGATTCGGAAAGACCCCCATGATGAGGGAAAAAGAAAAGTCGTTCCAGCCCGCTCGAGGAATGCTATACTTCTGCAGCAGCACTTTGACCTTTCCCACAAAAGTCAAGTTCTTTGGATCTTGCTCTTCTTCATCTTTGCTCTTGGGAGCATCAAGCGTGCTCAGACCAGCCCGTACGTGATCGCGGGCACGTCGGAAATAAGCTGGCAGGAAGAGTGTAAGCGGGTGGTATAGATGGCGGAGTCCGCAAAGCATGGTTCTAGATTATTAGCATACAGCCGTCATAAACCTCTTCGCATCAGACCTACCGAAGGCTTTGTCGGAAGCTAGGGTCGTCGTATGGGCCTTTGTCTCCCCAGATTACTGAGCCGACAGACATGGCAATACCGTCGCTTACCCATTCCGCCAATTTTATTGCATTTGAAGCATTGGGTACTGTCCGAGACCAAGCTTCGTTGAGCTTTTTCTGAACGTGAGCGCCATGTTCCTGCACTTTGTTGAGTGTCATGAGCTCGTCGCGGATGAGACGCGACAGTTCCTTCTTGAAAGGATGCTTATCGGGTGTCATCATGCTCTCCTCGCTGGCCTTGTTGAAACGCAAGTATCCTCCAAACCCAACCCAAAACGCTGCTGTAAGGCTCAAGCCTGGCGTTCTGGCAAAGAGCTTGGTCATTTCCACATTGGAGGCATCCACCACATAAATTCTTTGTGTGAAGAGCCTAGCCACAGATACTGGCGTTGCTTGGCTAATTCTACATCACCGTCAATGTTAGTCTGGCATTCGGATCGGGGCAGTTGCAGTTGCGCAAGCGTACGAGAGCTGGCCAAAATACTCTTGAAAGCCACTTTTCATAACTTCGAGAACATGGCCGATAAACGGTATCTCTGAGGATATCGTAGGCGGCTCGCTGGTCGTTTCAACATCCTTTGGCGGCGGCCGCTTCGTTAACAATGCACCATACAGGGACGCCGAAAGCGCGTATCCGCCCAGCAGGAGAATTATGACCCTGATCAGGCCAAGAGTGAAATCTGGTTCCATGATGCATACAAAGAGGCAGATCTTCTGCAGAGGGTGCACGGCATGAGTGAATTTTACAACGCCCAGCTCAACGGCTTTTCAATTCCAACGCAACGGCGAGAGCTGGGAGG